>CAJNDV010033133.1:11549-22439 GCA_905221635.1 Symbiodinium sp. CCMP2456
CTACTACTACGACGACGGCGACGACGACGACGACTACTACTACTAGTACCACCACCACCCCCACCACCACCACCACCACGACTACTACTACTACTACTACCACCACCACCACCACCACCCCCACCACCGCCACCACGACTACTACTACTATTATTACTACTACTACTACTACTACTACTACTACGACTACGACTACTCTTACTACTACGACTACTCTTACTACTACTACTACTACGACGACGACGACTACTACTACTACGAGTACGACTACGACTGCGACTGCGACTACTACTGCTGCTACTACTACTACTACTACGACTACTACGACTACTACGACTACTACGACTACTACGACTACTACGACTACTACGACTACGACTGCGACTACGACGACGACGACTACTACTACTACTACTACTACTACTACTACTGCTACTGCTACTGCTACTACTACTACTACTACTACTACTACTACTGCTACTACCATCTACTTACCACTTATTACTGCTACTACGACGACGACTACTCCTAATCCTACTCTTCCTGTCTGTGGTGTTACTACTACGGCTGGTGCCGTTGCTATGGCTACCGCTGTGGCTACTGCTACGGCAACGGCTACTGCCACTGCTACTTCTGCTGCTGCTGCTAAGACGACGGCGAACGGTAAGACTAGTAAGGGTAACATAAACATACTATTGAAAATGGTTATGATTATTCATGGTCGCATGTTATTCTCACCGAGGCCCTGGAGTCTGTGAAGGTCCTGATCAGGGCTAAGGCGGATGTGCTGATGAAGGAGCAGGGATTTTCGGGGTTCAGGGTTTCAGCCTTACAGCTTCAGGTCTACAGGGTTTAAGGGTTTAAGGGTGTTAAGTTCAGGGTTGTTTATTTGGGGTTCAGGGGTTTGGGTGGTCTTTGATAGGTTCAGCTCTTCAGCCAGTTTCCTGGAGCCTTACTCGTGGTCTCAAAGTGGTTAGAGGCTCCTAAACCCTAAACCCTAAACCTTCGACGGGATTGAGGTCTGGGGCTTCCAGACCTGGGACTTGGAGACCTCTGCTTTGCGGTTTGAGAGTTTTGGCGTTGGAGGAATTGTGCAGGGCTTTGTGACAATCAACTTGGGGGGGATCCGTGGTTCTCCGGGGGTGCATTGCGGCGTATGGCGGCACTGAGCATGTCTTGACACACTGGCAGCATGCTTTGCGCACGAGGTCAAACCTAAATCTCTCCCAATTTGTTTGGGAAAGGGGGTTACAGCAGATTCAGTAGATGCTGTTGTACACCTCATCAGACCTCATCTAAACCGTTCTATGTGCCAGCTACCCAGAGCGACTGATGCAGCAGCATTGAAAGGACAAGCTCGGTCGCACGCCAATGCACCTTGGTACTGCAACAGAACGGCTCGATCTGTGGAGGGCCAGATTTTTCCATGATGCTTCCCCGACTCCTGATCCCGAAGCCTTGGATGTTCGAAAGCTGGCATGCCGCAACTCTTTCGGATCTCGACAGGAACTCCAGAAAATTGTTGCCAAGAAACTTTTATGTAACGGAATATCTGCTCTCTACTGAAGCCAACCCCTCTGGCTTTGTGCCTAGGCTGTGAGGTTTACAGAATCAAGTGGTTTGAGCCTCAAATGTTGCACTTGGGGTTCGTGGCTTGTCTTAGATGATTTTGGTAAGTTGTAATCGAAACCCCTCTTTGAAGCGTAGACCCTGCCTGAAGCCTTCTTAGGTCTTTCAGGCTCGTGCTTGTTCTGGGTCTTTATCAGCGCTTAGAGTTCAGGCTTTATGCGTCATCGGCTTGGCAGACCCTGCCACCGTGAATCCACAGCAATTCCATCGAACCTGTTCCCCTGCAAGCGTGAGAGATGCTTCGGGTTGGATAGTTGCACGGTGCTCTGCATGCGAAGCTTGGCATCACATGTGGTATCTCGTCGCAGCAGCCAGGTCTGCATGTGCACATGGATGTGTTTGTATGCACGGTATTTATGATCTACATATATACATATATGTGCGTGTGTATGTATCCGGTCCATGTATGTGTGTAGGTCTGTTTGATGGTATGCTTGTGTGTTTTTGTTGCGTGTGTTGTGTAAATATGTATGTATGTATGTATGTATGTATGTATGTATGCATGTGCAGTATGTATGTATGCATGCATGTATGTATGCATGTATGTATGGATGTATGCATGTACATATGTATGCATGCATGTATGTATGCGTGTGTACATATACACACATACTGTACCATCATTTATTTATTTGTCTGCTTCGGGCAAGGCCCCTTGAAAACGTCTCAGCCTATGGAGGTACTATGCAGTTACGGCTGCGCAGGAGGATGCAGCAACACCGGCACAGGAGTCGCAGCACCAGCTGCATTTGCAGGCGCAATCGGAGGGCTGTTCCAAGCCTTCGCCAATATATATCTATCTACTTAGTTGTTAACGTTTGTGTTTACATATATAAACATACAGGAAAGTTTAGGAGTTAACAATTAGAATACGACTTGGTGTGATTGTAGTTCAATTAATTTGGTGCGACAAGTGGAAATTACTCAGGCCTACATTGCGCACATAGCGCAGGAAAGTCGGCCCGCTATGCCTTTAGAGACGTGAGTTCTCAATCTAGTATCAAGGACTCACGAAGTCATAAACAAGAGAGAGAGAGAGAGAGAGCCGTCAACGCCCAGATGCTGCATTCTAGACATGTTGACCTCAAACACACAATCCTGGGCCTGAACCTCCGTTCTCAGTGTTTCATCAACCCTTTAAGTCTTGAAGCTGAAGGAAGCCTCCACCTTACCTCAAAGCTGCAAGGATTCCTCTTTAGAAACCACGCCATGATTTTCCAAGTTGTCACAATCCAACCCTCTCAGAGGTGCAGCGAGTTTGCTTCCGGGCAGGTTGACATAATGCAAGAAGCTGGGACGTAGATCTCGGAACCTTTGAATCCTACTTGGAGAGCCGCCTCGTGTGCTGATCAGGTGTGCCAGCAGCTCTTGAATGGCGTCTTGCGAGTTGCAAGCTGGCACAAACTTGGGTTTTGGATTTGGGGCTTCTAGATTCTAGATTTTGGGGTTTTGGGGCGCAGGGTTGCCACTGGATCCTGGCCGTAGTCTATTCTATGTAAAGGCTGTCGCAGAATCCACGACAACACCTTACGCTAGTTATTGAGGCCCCTACATGAAAGCCTAGTAAAACATCCGGAACTCTGTTGAGTCCTGACTGAGGCACGGGAAGGCCGTGAGTGGGACACGGAGGAGAGCAGCGAGCTTGAGAGATTCGCAGAGGAGAAGCATCACTGGCCGCTTCTGATTCTTGGCATGTGTTTGGTTTTGGTTTAAGCTGGACATCGAAGTAGTAGTAGTAGTAGTAGTAGTAGTAGTAGTAGTAGTAGTAGTAGTGATAGTGGTAGCAGGAGTAGTAGTAGTAGTAGTAGTAGTAGTAGTAGTAGTAGCAGTGATAGTGGTAGCAGGAGTAGTAGTAGTAGTAGTAGTAGTAGTAGTAGTGGTGATGGTAGTATTACTAGTTGTTGTTGTTGAGTTGTTCTAAGTAGTAGTGAAAGCAGGTGTGTTGTTCTAGCAAGTAGTAGTAAGTAGTCGTCGTCGTCGTCGTCGTTGTTGCTGTGCGAGTACGAGTATCGGTGTACTGGTACTGGGTTTGGGTTTTGGAGTTGGCTTTTGGGGCGTAGTAGGGGAGGTTTGGATTCCAAACTGGTTGTTGTTGGCTTCTGAAGGGTTTCAGAAGCGTTTTATACGTTGGGGGTTTGGGTGTGTGGCTTCGTAGCGTGCTGGGTTGACATATAGAATCTGATCTTTTGAGTACAGGGCTTATTTTCGCAACGCACTTCATATAAACACACAAACATCTCTCTCTCTCTCTCTCCCTTCCTGTTCTCCTTCCGATTCGCCTACTTATCGGCCCTCCGGAGGGTTTCCTTTTCAAGCCCAGGTACTTACAGAGTAGGTTGCTGCCGCCATAAACCCGAAAACCCCAACCTTAATGTATAAAGTGTGAGTGTCAAAGACCTTCAAGAATATAGGAATCATAATTAACTGGCCACGAAGGTAACCAGGCTGTTGAGGGTTCAGGTCCCTGCGTGCACAGTCTCTGGTGCCCTTTGCCCAGACCTGGAAAAATTGAGAATAGGGTCTTTTTTTGGTCCCAATCGTGTAGCATGTCAGAAAAGTATACCTCAAACCATGTTCTGAACCCTAAACCTTCTGAACTTCCAAGACCCCTTCACAAAAGCCTCTATGCAGAGTAGAACTTTCTGGTGCATGTGCACAAGACTCCAAGACTCCAAAGCCAAGAGTTTCACCCACAAATCTCGAGACGAACTAGCTAGAGATACCTGCGCTCTATTCGGTTTAGCCTCTAAACTTTAGAGTTTAGGGGTTTTAAGATTTAGGGATCTAAGGTTTAGGGATGTTCCGGGTTTAGGGGATTAAGGTTTAGGGTTGTGGGTTGTTCCTACTTGGCAGCAGGGATACAGCCGCAATTGGGGTGAGGTGTTTCTTTGTTTGGGTCTAGGCTTTAGGGCCGCAAACGCAAAGACACCGTTGAATTCCGACATATGCCTTAAAATTGAAGCCCGCCTAAAGCACTAAGTCACTGAATGCACTGAATCCTGAAGCTAAATACTCTGAAGCACCAACGCCCTGCAGCCCTAGAAACCCTGAGGGTTTGCCCTTACGCCCTAAAAACCCTAAAGCACTGAAGCCCTAGAGCCGCATGGGCCCCAAAGCCTAGATCCCTAAACCCTCAACCCTAGAACACTAAACCCTAAAGCCTAGAACACTCCTAACTAGGGGTGAGGCAAAAAAGACCCTTGAACACTAAACCCTAAACCCTACACGACTAAACCCTAAACCCCAAAGCCTAGAACACTCTTAACTAGGGGTGAGGCAAAAAACCTAGAACACTAAACCCCAAACCCTATAGAACCCTAAACCCTAAACCCTAGAACACTGAATCCTAAACCCTAGAACACTAAACCCCAAACCCTAAACCCTAGAACACTAAATCCTAAACCCTAAACCGTAGACACTAAATCCTAAATCCTAAACCCTAAACCCTAAACCCTAGAACACTAAACCCTAATTTTTCAAACTAAATCCTAAACCCAAAACCCTAAACAAAAATAGAAAGTCGAGGAACCTTCTGAGTCTCAACAATCGCCTTCGGCAGCTCGGTTTGAGGAATCCGGCAGCCTTGACAGAGCCTTGGGCGACTACTGAGTTCAGGGTGCAGGATTTGAATCTGGGTTAAAAAACTGAGTTGAGGCTTTGTAGGGCTTGCGGTTCAGGGTTAAGGGCGTATAATGTTTAAGATTTAGGGCTTTCGGTTTGGAGTTTCGGGGTTTAGGGTTTTCTGAGTTTTTGTAGATTCAGGGCATAGTAGTTTACGAGTTTGGAAGTTTTGGTTCCAGGGTTTGGTGGTGGAGATCACTCTAGTGGTGTTATACGGCTCTTCGGGATCAGTTTAGGCTTGCGGTGTGGGGACTGCGGCATTTGGTCTTCGGATTGCTGACAACAAACCCTAAGCCCCATTCCATACCCTAAGCCCCAACACCCTAAAGCCCCATAAGCCCTGAAGGTCCTAAATCCAATCGGCTGGTCCGAGCAGACCGAATTCTGTCTGTCGGTGGGTTTAGGGAGTCTGAAGCAGTCAAGCCAGACTTCCGGAGAGTTACACTTATGAGTAAAGCAAAGCTGATGGCATGGGGCTGCAGTAGTTAAAGTTATTCTCTTGTGTTCCTTTCCAGAGTATGTAATGTAGGGGCCTGACAGATTACCAATACTATTTTTTGGGGTTCCTTAATTATTTTATTTATAGTATAAGTGGGGGCTCCAAAACCCTATCCTAATTATTAAGGCCCCTATACTACCGTCATCTGTGAGGGCATTCCTAGACTCCACAGCCTCTGCTGTCAGGCATGCCCATTTCGCTGAGTAGAAGTGCTTGCGTAGACAGCTGTTCAGCAAATCTCCGAGTTAAGACCCCAAGCTGTGTACATCCCTTCAACCCTTTCCCTAAATTACGAATGGTACCCGACACGGACCGGAATTCACCAGAGCTTGAGCTTCAGCAAGATCCAAAACCGAGAAAACGAACAGGAAAATGCTGTCTCACCCAGCTGCCAATCTGAAACCGCCTGCCCTCAGTATCGAAGTAGACAGACCAGCATCGCACATCTTTAAGTCTCCGATGCCTGGGCCGAATATTGGGTTTTGTTTTATTTGGTTGGGATTGGGGGGAACCATACAACGCCTGTCCAATTAAGAGAATCCCAGGCCCCACCCCCTTTATCAAACCCCACTATCTGCAAAGCTCTAATATTGCGTTCCAATCAACCGCCCTCGTTCCATACACTGCTCCCAGACGCAAAGGATGGCCTGACAAACAGGGTTCCCACATGCTATTTACGAGTATCATGTACTCCAAAAGCAGCTCTAAACCTTCAGGCTCCCTCATATGAGAGTTTTCGAAAATTAGGGGTAGCTTATTTTGGGGTCCTTATAACAAGGATCCTATTATTGAGGGTACTATATTAGTGTCCCTTTTTTTCGGAAGCCCCCATATCAAAGGCGAGTCTTTCGGGGTGGCTCTAAGGTCTCATGCGGAGTTGCTTTCCCGGAGACTCTGCTAGTCCTTCTGCGAGGTGTTCTTTCGTTGCCGCATTGGGTTCGGGACTTCGGGTTTAGGGTTTTTGGCCTAAATAATTGCCAAAAAAATTTTGTGGGTTCTTTTTATATATGTAGTATATTGGGCCCCAAAGCCCTATTCTAATTAGTAAGACCCCTATGTTAGGGTTTCGGGCTTAAGGGCCCGAAGCCCTCTACCAAACCCTGACCTCCATTTTCCCAATTGCCGACCCTTACTCCTAAACCCTACGGTCCTTCCAAAAACCTAGCCCCAAAGCCGCTAAAGTTCAGGACTCGGTGATCCAGCGGATCTCAGAACTGCAGTACGAGACAGCATGCTTGGCGGTGTCCTTTTTCGAAGACCCGCCTGAGACGCAAGAGTCGACGGACAGGGGTTTAGGGCTTAGGGTTTCTACGGCGGAGTTGAGATCTGAATTTGGGATTTCAGGATTAGCCTACCAGTTTTTTTTTTTCAAACATGAGCTCATAGCAGTCTATGGCTCCATGGTAGGAACAACAACAGCGATGACCAGAACAGCCGATGTCGTCTTCTCGAAACCGCACAGCGGAAGAGCAGCGACCCTTAAAGCCAAACCTGCCTGGATCGTCCGACTGTGAGCGCCGAAACCCCAAACCCTAAGCCCCGGGAATGTTCGATGCTGATTTCCAACGTCAATGAAAGAGGCTATTATTCGGCTACTTGCTCCGGAGCTTCATGAGACAGGCGTTTCTATCACGATTTTTGCAGTTACTGTTACCAATATTGTCAAAAGAAGTATTCTTACTTGTGCTATGATAAACATTACCATATTACTTACTAGCAGCTATGTTGCATGAACTAAACTCCTGAAGCCCCACTACTTGAAGGGAGCTCAGCCCATTGATTCCTAAACCCGTTTTCCAGGAGTGCCTTCTCAAGGTGCCTGACGAGGCGATGCCAATTGAGCTTCAAGCTATTCTCGAGTCGGTGCCGTGGTTAAGGATTTGGGTTTCAGGGGTTTAGAGTGTCTCATGAAGACCCTGAGAGTCCAGCTTGCCGGCATACCCAAAGCCCGTGCTGAACATGGGGTATTACAGCCTTTCAGAGCCCGCCCCAGAGTTCGAGGGTTCGGTTCTCTTACTGACGGCCTGAACCCTGAAACCTGCAACTGGACCCAGGTCCACATGTCCTTGCCCAGTTGAGGGCGCTGTGTAGTACGGTGTGTAGAGTTTAGGCCTCAATGGGCTACCCAGAAGTCCATCCCCATACAGTCATACACAAAATGTCTACACTAGTCTACATTGCTTCAACCTTGGTTAGTTGGATTACAGTCTCCTACTGCTGTGGAGCAGCAACTGAGGATTTCATCAGAGATCATGATCGACTGCGACGTCAAGGCAACCGAATGCACAGGCATTTCGGTCTCTCCAAGAGATGCCTGGATGTTTGGGTAACCAGGTTGCTTTTGATCATTTCCAGCGGTTAGGGCTTTTATTTTTGAGGGTTTAGGGTTTAGGGTAACCAGCTTTCGGGAATGTTTTTTGGATAAAGTAGGGCCCTATGTTGTACGGCTGGTTCTGGTCAAAGAGTTGCCAAGCGGACTCCCTGGTCCCTCCTGTCAATTTCCAAAGAGCGACTGAGGTAAGCCTTCCTCACGATGTGGCACAACATGCGCTCAGCATCTTCATGCTGGAGCAGGCTGCTGTATTGGGCAAGCAGTTGTGGCAGACTTGTGGCAGTAACAGTTCGTTGAATCCCTGTCCGACAGCTTGTTCTTAATGCTAGTGCTACAGGTAGACCAGTGATTCGTAGTGCCACTGCTGTACACTACGGCGACCACCGAATGTAGTTGCCATTGCTCTTCGCGATACTGGTGATCATTGCAGGGGCTTATTACCCTAACTTAAAGGGTCATGGGACTTAGTATCTATGGCTTTTCCTAGAGCAACTATACTTGCAACCGCTTATGGCCCCGATTCAGGTATTTATACCTGTTAGGTCCCATATGCAAACCATGAGCCGGCATAAGCCAAATCAATGAGGCAGTAAGCAAAAATGGCCCTAACTAATCAAACCTGTCAAGCGGAAACATACGAAAGTAATTTTGCATGACGACAGTACTACAACATGAACCGTATCTATGTGCATGTGTGTACGTATATAGAGAGAAATATAGATGGATGGCGACATGTAAATATAAATATAAATATACAGAGAGAGTACATATACACAAACAACTCCTAGACAGGTCCACAGCTGCACAAACACCCAAGCATGCGACATAATACACCATGGTGAAGACAAACAACGACGCAAGCAAATGTAAAGATGCAAAGCATGAAGTACATGCACATAT
This sequence comes from Symbiodinium sp. CCMP2456, assembly GCA_905221635.1. Lineage (NCBI taxonomy): Eukaryota > Dinophyceae > Suessiales > Symbiodiniaceae > Symbiodinium > Symbiodinium sp. CCMP2456. The sequence continues at coordinate 20,531 of CAJNDV010033133.1, forward strand.
GCACAGGTCGCCACAGAACCACCAATTCAGGCTTGCACAAAAAAAGAAAGAGTGCTTGAAACACCTGCTGGTGGACAAATCCGATGTTCTCGTAGGAAAAAAGTAACTTTGTGCAGGGAGAGAAGGGAAAACAGTGTCTTGCAGCTGCCTGTTGCACGTCTTTAAGGTTTTGTTGCTTCCAGTTTCTGTGGGAGAGAATAACAAGAGTTCGAGCAAGCAAGATGTAGCTCGGGTATGCTCTCCCATCGCCTCCCACCCACCTCAGCAAAAAAACACAGACTCTGAACCCTAACCCAAAACCGTGGAACTTAGAGCTTCATGCCGCCCAACAACGGCTGACACGCTCTGCTTGCACTGTCGGCTTAGATCTCTTAGGCAGGGTTCGAAAGGGGGACGGTAGAAGGGTAAAAGAGAAGCCAAGAAGCCTGACATACTACCTCGATTTCCCAGAGCACTGCATTCGATCTTGAAGTTGAAACAGATTCCATCGCAGGTCTCAGCACACCATTTTAAAGTGCCGGAAGACGAGTTGAAGGCGATGGAGGAGGAGGCAGCGGACGAGATTCAGATCATGAACGCTCCTGGACCCGTTTCCTCTGCCTTTCTTGCTTGTTTGAATTTATGTGAAGAACGCAATGATGATCTGGAACATTGCGCAGCTAAAGCTTTCGGGCGTTTAGTGCGGCTTCAACTCTTGGACTCTACATGCTGGAGCTGAGGTTGGAGAGGATCCCAACCGGTATGTGGGCACCATCCGGAAGTGGGATTCTGAACGAGGCTTCGGCTTCATCGTGCAGCCGCAGCCAGAGGAGGAGACCGGCGAGGAGGATCACAAGGACAGGCTTCGGGTTACGGCTGAACCCTGGTAATATAGGGGCCTTAGTAGTCAGAATAGGGTTTCGGGGCCCATTCTACTATACTATACTTACTGTAAGGAACCCCTCAGAATAGTATTGGTGATTGTTTAGGCACCTACATTAGGGAGATGAGGTGTACACAGAAGGTTCTAAACAGGCAGGTCAGGTATTAGTAGTTGCTTTATTGGTAAGCTCCCTATTGGGGCTTCATGTTTGTACCTTTTCTCTTAGGCCTGTTATGCGCTATCTTGCGCAGCAGTCTGAGTGCCAAAGTCAACTGGCAACCTGTTTGCAATCATCACACCTTGTCCTGGCGCCGGTGGCACTGTGTTGATGAACATGCCTATATAGCTGTCCGCCCAGGAGGCTCACAGGCCTACTGGGCACCACAGCAAAGCCCGCTAAACCAGAAGATTTCTGACACGATGTCAACTTGCACGGGCTACGGGTTTAAAGGTGAACACGGTGCTGCGACAGCCTCCTTACGATGTTTTATCCAGCTTGCACTCCCAGCTCTTCTCTAAGAGCTCTGCGGCCTGGAGCCACAGTGTCAAATTCGAATCAGAGACCCAAATCCATGTTGTGACTGTTTGAGGGCCGTCGGGTTGGGATACTATACGAATCTGAACAACTAGTAATACTATTCTTTTAGGTTTCCATACCATGAGTGTATATTATGTATATTATGTATAGAATACACACCAAAACCCTACATTGTCCTATCCTACTTATTCAAGAAGGCCCTAAACCCTAAACCCCAAACCCTAAACCCTTATCCGAGGGGAAAATTAAAGAAGGGCCCCCCCAAAATTGGCTGGAGAGGATATCTTCGTCCACCGCACCAACCTCATGGGCTCTGCTCCCGGTGTGCACATCGACCTCCAGGAAGGGAGCAAGGTGGGGTCTAGGGTTTATAGGGTTTTAGGGTTTAGCGTTTATTTTGGTTGGTTGGTTGGTTGGTTGGTTGGTTGGTTGGTTGGTTGGTTGGTTGGTTGGTTGGTTGGTTGGTTGGTTGGTTGGTTGGTTGGGTGGTTGGTTGGTTGGTTGGTTGG
>CAJNDV010033133.1:22539-36648 GCA_905221635.1 Symbiodinium sp. CCMP2456
GTGTTTGCATGGGCTTTTGAGGAGTTTAAGGGATCAGGGCTTTTTCGGTTTAAGGGTTCAAAATGATCTAAGACGGCTTAAGGGTAGAGGGTGTAAGGTCCAGAGTGACTCAATCAAGCCCCACTCCGACAGCTTTGAGGAGAAGTGTTTTCCGGTTCCTGGTGCGGACATAGTTGTCGTATTCTATGGGCATGAAGGCCCGTAATTGCCGGACCATTGAATGCCGCACAGGCATTCTAGTGTGCACTTTCTTTTTCGGGCCCCTGATTAAGCGCCATGCCCAAGATCCCTGAGACAGAAACCAGAGAGACCCGCCCGAAACCTTGAGCAACAATCTCCAAGCCCACAGTTGCAACGCTATCCGGCATCATCCCTAACTGGCCAGCTAACTATAAGCCTTAAACCCTAAACTGTCCTAAACCCTATGCCCTGAACGCCTCAGGTGTCCTACTTCCTTGGCATGCAAGATGGCAAAGCACGGGCTCTCCAAGCCGCGATGATCGACGACGAGTTCTACGTCCACCAAATCCATCTCCAGAAGAAGTCCTCCAAGAGTAAAAACCTGTCACCGAAGGAGGGGTTTCTTTGAGTTCAAGTGGTGGGGAGGTGGGTTTGGGTTTAGGATTTAGGGTTTAGGGTTTGGGGTGATTCTAAGTCTTTCGGACATGGTGTAGCCCTTCTGGAGATTCTCAAAATCAGAAACTCCAAATCAAAAACGACAGAACTGGGCAACCTAAACCCCGAAGCCGACACCTTAAAACATCTCGAGGAGAAGCGGCAGGCCAGGATTATGGAGATCGCGGAGCAGGAGACACAAGTGTTTTCATAGCCGGACAAAAAAACACCGGTCTTGTGGGTTTAGGGGGTTAGGGTTTAGGCCCGACCACCAGAGCCCCAACGCGCCGTCAAGGCTTAAGCCCGTGAGCTTTAGTGATGCCGCCAAGCCCAAAGCTCGACATCCTGAATCCTTCGGTCACAGCTTGACAATCACGTGCATCAGGAGACGCATGAGGTGTCCAAGTACTTCTTGAGGCAGATCGGCAGCGCTGCAATTCAAGACATGGTGCACGAAAGGAGCCGGCTTTTTGTGGCAATCAGCTTCGGGCGAGGGCTTAGCATTGGAGACCCTAAACCCTAAACCGTTGGGAGTGCTTGTAAAGCTGTGAGTTTGTGCGCTGCTGCTAATGTCTCAGGGTCGGTGACACGTGTCGGCCCCAAGCCAGTGAGCTTTTGCCCGGTACCAGGAACCTCGCCTAGGCAAGTTTGAGAGTGAGTGCTGAAACCGTGGCCACTGGATTGGGCTTAACATCTAGAGGTTCTCTTGAACCGGCCCTGGAGACGAATCACAGCAGTAACAGGAGCAAATGCAACAGAGCACCAACCCGGACGGTTGAAATAGTCTATTGACTCCCTGGTTCTTACTTGGGAATGGGGAAATGGGTTCTAGGGGCTGCTCTCAGGGACTACCATACGGATTCCTTCCCCCATTCCCGACTAAGAATCAGTGAGGTAAGGAGGCAGCAGCGGCAATTGTCAAAATCATGGCCCCTTTGGGAAACCCCATATAACATATAGTTCTACTCTTAATACGGCACCCAAGGGTTTGGGCATGGGAGCCCTATATACTTCCACTCTTGATACAGCACCCTTAAACCCAAACCCCTAAACCCCCTACAGTTTGGGAATCCCAAAGAGGCCCTAATTCCTAAACCCAAAACCCTAAACCCCCTATAGTTTGGGAATCCTAAAAGAGTCCCTAATTCCTATAATTCCTTTCCTAAACCCCAAACCCAAACCCCTAAACCCCCTATAGTTTGGGAATCCAAAAGAGGCCCTAATTCCTAAACCCACAACCAAAACCCCCAAACCCCCCTATAGTTTGGGAATCCAAAAGAGGCCCTAATTCCTAAACCCAAAACCCAAAAACCTTAAACCCCCTAGAGCTTGGGAATCCAAAGGACCCTAAACCCTAAACCCTAATTTGGACCTCCACGCGCACCTTGGAACCCCAGACCCTCCAGCTGCTTGGGGGATCTCTGAGGCCCGACAGCAATGAAACCCTCAGAGGCCTCACAGCCCTGAGGTGACGCTCTACAGTCACGGTTTAGGGTCTAGGGTTTAGGGTTTAGGGTTTAGGGTTTAGGGTCGGGAAAACAGTAGTAGTGATCTTGCCCTACAGTCCTATAGTATCAACTTGCTAGACTGTAACCCGAACGCTGTTCTACTTAGGCTCCTCCGAATTGCCAAAGCCTAGGGCCTATAAGCCCTGCCCCAACCCCTAAACCCTAGACTTTTGGACCCGGCTGCGACCTGGACCGGGAAGCTTATAATATAGAAGCCTAAATACTTACCTCTACTATTTTAGGGGGTTCCTTATTACAATTATAGTTTTGTGGGCCCCAAAACCCTATTCTAATCATTAAGGCCCCTATATTGCTACGTTCCTAAACCCGACCATGGCCCTCAGGAGGCAGGACTTCGAATCCTTTTTTCGCTGTTGCGGATTGCTCCGCTACAACAATGCGGCTCGTTTTGATGTCAAGCTTGGGGTGTTCCCTTCAGGTTCTAGGGCTTTCTAGGGCGAAGGTTCGGAGTTCTATCTTAGTTGTTTGATATGACATGAGGCTGATGTTATGGGTCGTGGGGCTTTCAGACGTTGACGTTGATTATCTGCCTAAACCCTAAACCCTAAACCCGAAACCCTAAATGAGAAAAAGCTCGAGCGCATGGGACGACGCGACCTCTCGGAGTCTTGCGGCTTTAAAGAGACTCGTGGTTTCGTGCAGTAGGATTGAGATTTCCGGCTGGGATATGCTGGGATCCAGAGTTTGGGATTCAGGGGTTTATGCCTTATAAGGGTTTAGTGCAGTGTTATTTGGGTTTTTCTCCCGGCTAAGCGGGCGGAAAGGGGGGGGAAAAGCTTTTGGAAAGGCTTGGTTCCGAGATTAGATTTCACTGTATAGTCCCTTTGTGCTTGCTGCCTCGCGCGTATATGAATTGTGCGTTCCTCGCTGTGTTTCTTTGGGGGGTGGGATTCGTGCAGTGTTTCTCGGAGTTGCATTATCTGCCGGATTGATGAGGCGCCTGAAGGGGAGCTCTGTTGAGGGTTTGGGGGTTTAGGGTTTACCTTAAGAACCCAAAACCCATTTTTTTGCAGGTTCTTTTTATAAACCCTAATATGGGATTTATAGGGACCCTACAAAAAAGTAGGTTTTGGGTTCTTCAGGTAGGCCCTTGTGTGTCCTGTCCAGGTCAAGCGCGACGATGCCTTCTGGAAGAAGGAGCCCCTCGGCTCCGCGTGATGGAAATTCTTCAGGTCGGCTTGGTTCAGGAGTAGAGTAGGGTCAAGTGTTTAGGCTTATAGGGTTTAGGGTCGCATCCGTATATCCTAAACCCTAATTAGACCCTTCTCTCTTCGGTGATGCAGAAGCCCTAAACCGCTTCGTAGGAAGTCGCAGCCTTTCGTGGAGTCCGGGTGGAAGCCAAGCCCCCCTTACCTGTTGGGTTTTGTGCCGTCGCTCTTTATAGGCAGCCTCTTGAATCCACCGTGTGACGTCAACTTGAGCCCTTTGCATAGGAATCCAGAAGAAAGATGTACGATGTTGAATCGAACTTGGCAACACTAGCAGCTGGCAAGACTGATGATAGCGGAGATAGCAATATTCCAGATCCATAACTTTCGGATCCTTACAAGCCCTAACAGTCTAACAGCCCTGACCCGAAATCCGGGAGTGTGCCCGCCAAGGATTGAGCGCAGGGTCGACATCTTCGTGGAGCAAGAGAGCACGCCCTTGCAGAAAAAGGATTTCGACTTCCGTGTGCGGAGATTCCTGACCGAGTTTTGCATGAGGACCGGGAGTTCTTAGCTGAGCGCTGCTCAACTCTAAACCATTGTGATCTGATAGCCTAAAAGACCATGGCCTTGCGAGATACGTGAATCAGACCAGCAACTTGTTGATGGTTCATGGAACATCTTCGGCCTAGATTGTTCATTGGTAACGTAAGTGTGTATATACTCTTTGGGATACCCAGACTACTTGGAGGATCATGGGACTTGCTAAGTCAGGCTACAAGTACCTTAGCTGAGGTTAGACGTAACTACAAGTAAGTATAGTAAGACTAATCATACCCCTATAGTCACTAAGTCCCATGATCCTTTAAGTATGTGGGACCCTTACGGCTCGATTTCGAGCAAGTCAGCCCTTTGCCCCAGAAGCCAAACAGCAACCAATGGAGCGAATCTGGCTGAAATCGCAATGCGAGAACCCCAAGGCCGAAACGGGCGTGAATTATCAAAGGTTCTGGGTCTACCTTAACCCCAAATCCTCTACGGTTCTGAGGACTTCCATCAGGAAACCAGAAGACACGGTTCACGTATCGCTTAGAGTCTGCTTGATACATGCGCCTCATGCGACTCTCTCTTGTGCATGAACTCTACCGAAATCAACCCTGAACCCTAAACCGTGAGCCCAAAAGCCTAACCCAAAACCCTAAACCCTGAACCCTAAACCTGGAACCCCAAACCCTAAAGCCTGAAAGCACCACTCCGGCAGGAGAAACGTGATCCGCGTCAGTGAAGCTCTTGCCATGGTCAGTGCCTGGAGCTATCAGAGGGCTTAGGGTCTACCCATAGGCCCCGTAGTAGTTCCTTTTTGTGGTTTGTATTTAGGATCCTGTTAGGTCCTCCTAGGTAATCCCCAAAAGAAGCTACTATGGGGCCTATGGGTATGGTCTACGGGGGCTTTGGGGGGGTTTAGGGTTTAGTAGGGATTTGGGGTTTAGCGTCTTTCGATCTTGCTGCTGGGTCACCCGTGCGTCTGCTCGGCTCCGCAAACACATCCCCCAAAATTCTACAATTCCCTAAAACCGGGTTGAATACAAACTTGATGCCCACTACGCCAGGTAAGAGCATCTCGGGAAAGAAGAGGGAGGACATCCAGACTTGGCCTGCCTATGTGGATCCCATGCTGCACTGGCGTTGTGGAGTGAGGAGTTCGGTGCTTGACCGCTAGGAAGGCGTGACTGTGTCAAGATGTGCCTTACTATGGATGCTTTGGTTCAGGAGCCCGAGATTTCACACATGTTGCACACACTCTGATCAAAAAGAATCCGTCCAATCCGAATCCAGCGCCGACAAGTTGACCGCCGAACTTGAATCACTACTTGTTGCCTGTTATCCGTATAATGAACAGCTTACTTGCTAAGGCCTTGATATTTTAAGCAGGAGCATGCTAGCACTAACAGCAGAAGCGAGCAGCGGCCGCCCACCACCACCACCACCACCACCACCACCACCACCACCACCTCAGCAACAGCAGAAAATGCAGCCTACATGGTGGCATTGCAGCGAAAGTGACTTTTCAACTTCTGGAAAGTCAGCTGTAGTTACGCATAGGACTGCACCAACCCTTGGTGCCGTGCTGCAGGGCTCCATCACTTGTGTTCCTGGGCAAACCGGAGCATACCCGAAGGCATGATCACACCAGTTGGATTGCATCGCAAGGCTACGCTGCTTCGCAAGTTCGATCCCGAAGTGAACGCCTTCATTACAACTCGGGAGAGTCAGAAGAATTCGAGGGCGGATGCTGACGAAACCATCAAGGCGCCGGGTGTGGGGAGTGTTTTTGTCCCAAGGGCTGTTCAAGCCCCTTTTCCAGCGAAGGCCAGCTTTCTTGCAGCCGGCGATGGCATTTTTGTTTCCTAATGGACCAAGAATCCAGAGTCCCAGCATGTTGTGGATGTTTGTAGATTTTGCTTGAGGCGAGGGTTTCAATGTTGCTTGCACAGAGGGTCCAAGTGTTGAACGTTCTAGCTCTTTCCAAGTCTGTAGCGTCTAGCCGTTTGGACGCAGTTCCGCAGATGCTGGTCTTTCTCACTATACTTTGATTAAAGCGCTTGCGCATGTATCCGGATACAGAACAGGCGGAAGATGCCGAGCCGGAGGAGGAGGACAGCGGAAGTGACTCCGAAGACGTGGGTTCACTCAGCGACACGCTGGACATGTAGCCCTGCTGAAAGTGGTGGATTTATTTGTTTGTTTTAGTGTGTGTATTCAAAACGCGGGACCCTCAGGTTGAGCTGTGATGGTTCTTGACCACAGTTCGGTGATTCTTAAAACTTTTAACTATAATGGACAACACTTGTTGAACCTATCTCGGATCACAACACCCTGTTCGGGTTAGAGATCTAGCTGTATGTATGTACGCATGCATGCATGCATGCATGCATGCATGCATTGTAAGAGGTTTAGGTAGTGTGTGTATGCAAGGAAGGCCATGTACGCATGCAGTGTATGTATGCCATGACTGCAACGTATGCAGTGAGGTGTGGTGTGGCGTGGTGAAGGGCAGTGCTAACAGAGCTGGTGCTGTTTAAAACTTGGCTTGGGGTATGATATTTTCAGGTGACGGCGCCCGTAACGCACCCTGCGTTTAAGCAACTTCCAGGTTTGAGGGTTTATGTTTCTCGTTTGGGTAGTGGCGGAGGGTGAATGGGGGGGGGCGGTCGTTCGTAGTGTGGCAATGCCCAATTCATTTTGTTTACAGCATTTCGCCTCTTCGCACAATAAGCTGCGCAAGGATGTGGAGTAAGACACGTTGTCAGAAGCATCCATGCATTTGGCGACCATGCCGAAACTTCATGTATTTATACGTTCTTGCGGTTTCTACAACATACCGTGCAAGATTGTGGAACAGGAGGCGTTATCACAAGCGGCCATGCCTTTCGTGACCATGCCAAAAGCTGGTATTTACAGTGTATTGCCTCTTTGTACAATATAATGTGCAAGGATGTGGATCAAGACAATGTTGTCACAAGAGCGTAAAGCCTTGGCCGGCCTCGGCAGGAAGTGTAAGGCCTGACAAAGTTTCGCTTGGGTCCACGCGAAAACGCTGCCGCCGCATAGGTACTAGCACTGTAAACATTCAGAAATATAGGATGTGTCAAGTAGTGTTGCCCTTCTGCTTGATGCGTTATGCTGTAAATATAGTGCGTTTTCCCAGGGTTTTGGCAACGTGCAACAACACGCTATATGCAAAAACACAGACGCATCACGCGCGCCGTCACCTAATCTGACTGGTCATAGGGGGAATGGTAGTACTGGTATTTGTGAGAATGATATGGTAATGTACGCGACAATAGAAAGTGCAAGGGTAACGAAGATAAGATTAAAGGTTAGGGTATGATATAGTATGGTTGACCAGTTTTGAATCCAGATTTTGCCAGCGGGAGCCACAAACCAACCATACTGCCTCATGCTCATGATGGTGTTGATGATGGTGATCATGATGGTGATGATGGCGATGATGTTGATGATGTTGATGATGATGATGACGACGCATTGCAGGCCGTGCAGTAACGAAGACGAATGGTTATTACGTAAGATTGTTCATCATGGACGGGCCGTCCTGCCAAGACAACGACACACACACACACACACCTGTCACAGCTTTGGGGCTTACGGGTCATATTAAGCCTATAAAGAACCCGACCGACTCCAAAACCGTAAGACTCTTTTTCTATGCGCGAAGGGCAGAGCTCCTACAGCAGCGCTTGACATGCAGAGACCGTGAAAACTGGAAAATGGAGCCTCATGTATACGCATTTTGGCGTTATTTAGCCCCTGTTACATGATCCTAGCTCCCTTGATGAATGCGAATCCGAGAGTCAACTAATCCTGAAGCCATTTGAGCCTTTAATGGTTCCCCCCAAGCCCTTCAAACCGCTGCAGGTACAGCCCCCCGCCGGCACAACCCGAGCAACTGGAAGAAGCGATTCCCGAAGCCGAAGAGGCTTCAGGATTCGCCTTTCAGTGAGGTGATTCTAGGGGCTGAGTAGGTAACCTTTAGCCTTTTGGGGCTTATATAATCCTAAGATAATTCAAAAGGTTAACCCTTTTTGGGCTAGGGTACTCAGCCCCTAAGTGATTCATTGGAGTCCAAAGGGGATTTACAAAGGCTACCGAGGATAGGGGTCATCTTAGGAAATCAGAAGTATCAGAAGCCAACCACTTTTAAAGCTCCCCTTGGAATCCAATAGCCAGATTTTTGCAGCCAGCAAAGGACAAAAAAGGTGACCAAACCATGGAGTAAGCCTTGATTTGAGCCCTTATTACATCCAATGTGCAGTCCACCTTTTAGCACCCCTTGTAACCCAAAGGCCATCATATTTGCCACCCTGCGACGAGCATCAGACCATGGAGTATAGTTGTTTAGAGCTTGGGGTCTAGATTATCGCCAAAGCTTGAAGCTTATCGGCGGCCCCGCTAACAATTCGACCCTGCGGGTGTGGGTTTAGGGGTTTAGTGATGTTTAGTGTGTATAGGGGTTGTTCTCAAAATCTTCCGTGGACTGACTCCTGGGCGGTGGAACGAAAGCCACGGATATCCAACATGCGCACTGAACAGGGAGATGCACCAATCAAACTAATTATATGACCACCGTTTCCTGATCACAATCATTAAAAGAGCCACTACCAGCAGTAGAATACCCCAGACCTTGCATATAGTTATCCCTTCATTGTGACGGAATGTGCCCGAAGTTATAGTAGGACCCCTCATATGGTTGAAGGTATATGCCTTACTGCACTTAAGGGATATTGAAATCTCTGGGATCCCTCGCGACTGAGGCCAGGGAGGAGCTCGAGGTCGCTTCTGACCATGATCTCCAGTGGCTCAGCGACATCGATACGGAAGGCCCAGCGGAGTTTTGTGTTGGGGAGGGGGCGGGGGGCCTAAAGTTTAGGGTTCAAGGTTAGGGGATGTATGATTCATGGCATAAGTTTTAAGGTTTCTGTGTTGGGTAAAGGCATTAACGGTGCTTCTTCAAGTTCGAAGGAGAGTTTTTCGTGATGTCGGTGTCTGGAGGGTCAAACGATTCGGGATGAGTTGCCGGAGGTTTAGAGGTCCTGCCTGCCGATTGTCGAGCTCAGCGTACAGAACTTCGTAGTTGGGCTTCGTCTGCATGGGCTTGATGGAGGGATTCCACTCCAGCGTTCTGTCGGTCACTCTCGTGACGGTCCTAGTCTGTCATGGCCTGCCATGCATCGATGCGAGAGAAGCCTCTGTTGGAGCGGCGATAGCCCGATGTCGCTGTCGGCAGTTACCTTGTGCTCTAAGGTGCTCCATACGATGCTGTCGCGATAGTCCCGCTTTTTTCAAGTTGGTGCGTCCTACTTAGCCTGCAGTCTGAAGTGCGCACGATGTGGCTACTTTGACAGCGGCCAGACTGATATTATTGTTCTGATGGTGCAGCAGGTCTTACAGCATAGTAGACAGTGCTTATAACGTGTAAGGCTGTGGGGCTGCCAGGAGTCGCTACCTTTAGTATCAATGGTACACGACACAAACAACGAACCAGTGTAGATGTACTACTTGACACCATCATCATCATCATCACCGTCATCATCAGCAGCATGATCGTAATGTTAATAACTAGCCGTCATCACCATTCCCTTACGCTTAAGAGGTTTCGCTAACCACCAGCGACTAGCGTCCCCAGAGACACAAGCCTCCACGGCCCACGCCCGTCAGATGCCGGTCTCTGCCCATTGGAGAAGTACACTCCTGTCCCACAGCCAGACGACAAAGCAGCACGCTCAGAGAGGGGTTTAGGGTTTAGGGTAGGCTCAGAGAGGGTTCAAGGTTCAGGGCCTACGGGTCATCGTCATGGAGCTTCAGCTTTGGGGGTATATTGTACTGTAATTACAACAAGGAACCGCCAAAATAGTTTCAGAGAATAAGATGGTTACTCTAGCCAAAGCAGTCCTAAGCATATCCTGGTCCAAGCATTCGCATTTGCAACAGTCTGCTGTTTGCTCTGCAAGTCGCTTTCAACCATAGCTTACGCCCAAGGAAAAGCACTTAAGCATGAACTATTGGTGGGGGTATTTCCTCATAAAACTCGTGCTTAGCTGCTTTGGGAGCTCCTACAAGATCATGTTAGAGAGCCCCCCCCCCCCCTCCCCAATCCTGTGGACGGACATGTTGCGAGAGAAGCAATTCGTGAGTTCCTTAGTTAACCCCTAAACCATAAACCCACGCATAAGGGGCGCCCGCAGGTAGGCGGCTCGACCGGGATCGTGAATTTGGTTTGAAATTCCCCACTATTTCCCGACCATAGGGAGCAGGCGCAGGAAGACCTTAAGATGTTGGCACAAATAAAGAAGGAACAACAGAGTAGCATTGCAAAGAGTGCCCTCCAGACCACGACATCCGAATTTGGACAACTGCATGTGGAGATATTCGACTACTCATGCCTCTTGCGGCTCCTCAACACGGCCCAGAAATGCAGCGTGAATCGCAATCATGGTGTACCAGAAGCAGTAACAAATTCTACCTCTTTGACCGTCAGACGGGCCCTGATGTCCTGAATGTTGCCGCAAGTCCTGATTTCGTCCGCAGTATGGGCCCAGAGAGATGTGGAGAGACTGCCACACATGCTTAGGACATATATATATATATATCACTGCATTGCAGGTTTCGGCATGTGTGTATGGGGCCTTGAATTCCGGCAGTTTACATAGCATTGTTTCAGCTTCCAGTTTCTGTTTGGGTTCGGGATTAAGGGAATTGCCTGGCTTGGGGAGCAGGAGGTCATTGTTTTGGGACAGAGCAGCCGGCCCTAATCTGCCAGCATTGATTCTTTGGTGCGATGGCTCGGACTTTCGCGCAGACAGTGGACGTGGTGAGGCAATCGCCGCTCATGATACTTGGCAAAATGTTGGCTGACTGTCTCGACCATGTGGCTGCCGCTGATGGTGATGATGAAGATGATCGTACTTGTTGTGTCAGTTGTGACGGCCCCGCAACCAAGCAATAACTACATCATGATGATGATGACGATGATGATGATGATGTTGATGACGAAGAAGATGAAGATGGCGATGGTGATGATGATGATGATGAAGACGATGTTGATTAAGAGGTCGATTATGATAATCATGATGATGATGATGATGATGGCCATGATGATGATGACGATGATGATGATGGTGATCATGATGTTGATCATGTTGATGATTATGGTCATGACCTTGACCATCACGATTATCATGACGATGATGATGGTGGTGGTGGTGGTCGTGGTGGTGGTCGTGGTGGCGGTCGTGGTGGCGGTGGCGGTGGCGGTGGCGGTGGCGGTGGTGGTGGTGGTGGTTGTGTTGGTGATTGTGTCAGGATGATGGCGATGGTTGTGCGACGCATTTCACAAAGGTGATTATGTTACTGCTCCTGCTGCTGCTGCTGCTGCTGCTGCCGCTAATCTTGCTCTTTCTGATGCTGGTATGTTACAGTAGTGACAGTTGTTACTACTAGCACTGCTGATATTGCTCCCGCCAGTGTCCTAGAGCCCTTGACGGTGCGACCGGGTTACTCCAACGGTCCATGAAGAGAGGGAGCTCCCGCGGCATGCGAGCTAGCGAGCAACACCAGCAGGATTTTGCCTCCTTTGTCGCGGGTGCATAAGCCCTTTGCACCGGTGCAAGAAAGCATTTGTTCCTGAATGTCGGAGTTTACTTTAAGCATGACCACAGAACATAACAAGTAGCAAGGGCTGCCTCTGTGCAAACTTTCGTGGTCTCTGGCATTTGATGCGTACTCTTCGCCTAGAAGCGACATATCCGTCGTTGTCTACTGTGCCACTATTGTCTCGTTGCCTCGCAGAGTCAAAGACAGGGCTTCGCCAAGTTAGGGGCCAAGCGCTCCAAAACCCAAACGCGACCCCAGATTGGCAATGGGCGTTTAGGAGTTTACGCGGGCACGCGCCCCCATACTGGACGTTTTGGTTCAGGGGTTGGACGCACGCCCCAAACCTGACAATATAGGGATTAGGGATTATAGGCGTACAACCCCAACCGAACATGGGTTCCCGGGGTTTGACGTGGCCCAGGTTACAGCACAACCAGAACTGAACATGAATGTCTTGTGAGTGCCCAGGAAACAGCCTACGGCGGAAGAGGTTCAAGAGGAAGAATGCTCTGGGAGCTTTGAGGATGGCTGTGTGGAGGCCCGGTCCCTGCAAGTCTCTTCGAGACCTCACCCTATAAGCTTTCCGGTGCATGGCTGTCGTTTTGGAGGTGCTCTGAGAAAGACCATGGAGGTAAGTGAAGCTGCCTACCTTACGAAATTCCGATTATGAAGTGCTGCTAGGCTTTAGGGCCTTTAAGGCGTTGTCGGTGATTCCCCAAAAGAACGGCTCTGTTCTGGTTCTGGATGCTGAATGTAGCACTTTCTTTTCAAGGGTGGGTAGATTTCTGGTAATATTCTAGACTTAACTAACCTATATACACTGCTCTTCAGCTACCCAGGCCTGTGGGTACTACCGTTTAGGTCGATGACCATATACCCTACTAAACGCGATGGCTTGAGCCAGGCACCCCGCCGGCGACCCAGTGTTCGAGCCATGCAATGAATCTACGGAAGAGAGATAGTGTGAGATATTGACGAGGGGGCTATCCGTTTTTAGGCTTGTCAGTTTCCTGCTTTGTGTTTGGATTCCGGATTTTGGGGCTGCTCTCAGGGCTTCTGGGTTCAATTCAGTCCAGACGAGTTTAGGGTTAGAGGGTGAACCCACCTCACCAAGAGCGACCTCATGCTGGCCGCAGAACACAGCTATCCCTACTAGACCTTTACTCATCTGTGCGTGCCTCCATTGGTTGAGCCCTGTCAGGTGGGTGAGACTTTGGGCTCCCTCCGCATGGAGGCCTTCGAGATCAGCCCCCTGACCAGGTTTCCGTTTCCGGCTTCGAGTTTGGAAGATTCAGGGTTCCGGGCTTGGGTGATAGGGTGCAGGGATCCGGGTTTGGGCATTTAGGGCTCGGGCCGAGGGGTACGAGAAGAGGCTGTCGGGCAAGCCGGGCTTGTATGTCTATACCCATAGGCCCTATTAAAGTAGTTCCTTTTAAATAGAATCCTATAAGGTAACCCAAAAGGAACTACTATGGGGCCTATAGGTATGTATCGTGAAAGCAGCATAGTGAAACAACAACCAGGACGGACCGACGTTCCAGGCATTGTGGCGACTCATTTACAAATCGCATTGTGGCTGTGAGGCCCTTTTGCTTGACTCATAGCAGCTGAAGCCATGAATCGAAAGAGCCGAGGTGATGCACTCTCGCAGGAGGCCATGTCAGAAATGAGGAGCTTCAACTTCTGTCGCTCAGCACGCAAGTCCATTCTATTGAGCCTGGGCGTCTCAGAAGGCGCAGCGCCCTCACCCGAGATGACGCAGGACGCTCCACGGCGCTCAGGGCACAAACCAGCGAAACATCAACAACGGGTAAACAGTTGTTTTGATTGACAACAAGAACTACATTCGCAGCAGCACAGCTCAACGACCATGGACAGCACGCGATCTGATAACGTCAGAGTAGTAGGCAGAATAGGGGCAGCAGAAGTGCATAGTAACATGTTTATGCGTCTTGTTGCCGTCGCAACACCCCAGTGCGGCTGGCCACAGCTACCAGTGCACTCCACTACAAACGCAACAATACAGTACCACTACAAGCAGCAGTCGCCACCGGAGCAGCAGGGTTTCGTCGCAGCTGGTATGTTGTTAGTGGTTGCGCTACTGCTACTGCTGCTGCTGCAGCTACCCATGCTCCTCTTTTACTAATCCTCCTCCTGCTCCTATTCCTGCTCCTACTACTACTACTACTACTACTACTACTACTACTACTATCACCACCACTAGCACACGACGACTGCCGACTGACGACGACGACTACTACCACTAAGAAGCAGTAGTAGTAGTAGTAGTAGTAGTAGTAGTAGCAGTAGTAGTAGTAGTAGTAGTAGTAGTAGTAATAGTAGTAGTAGGTGGTAGTAGTGGTGGTAGTAGTAGTAGTGGTAGTGGTGGTAGTAGTAGTGCAGTAGTAGTAGCAGTAGTAGTAGTAGTAGTAGCAGTAGTAGTAGTAGTAGTAGTCATAGTACTAGTAGTAGTAGTAGTAGTAGTAGTAGTAGTAGTAGTAGCAGGAGTAGTAGTAGTAGTAGCAGGTAGTAGTAGTAGTAGTAGTAGTAGTAGTAGTAGTAGTAGTAGTAGTAGTAGTAGTAGTAGTAGTAGTAGTAGCAATAGTAGTTGTAGGAACAGTAGTAACATGGGGCCTTGGTTATTG
>CAJNDV010033134.1:4277-14558 GCA_905221635.1 Symbiodinium sp. CCMP2456
CTCCTAAACCCCAAACCATTAAGCCCCAGAGCCCTGTACCCTCACACCCAAACCACTGAACCCTCTTGGTGAGTCCCTATACCCTAAACCATTAGCCCTAAACCCCTGAACCCCTAACCCTAAACCCTAAACCCTAAACCCTAAACCCTAAACCCAAAACCCTAAACCCTAAAACCCTAAAACTAATGCAAGTCAAGGCATTCGGCCCCCGGGGAGCTTCCCTGACAGCCTTCCCAGAGAGTCCAATATCCCTTAATTAAGGAATATACTAATAGGGTTTAGGGTTTAGGGTTTAGGGTTTAGGGTTTAGGGTTTAGGGTTTAGGGTTTAGGGTTAATATACCTTAAAACATATTAGGGATCCTACTATAATTCAAGGCATATTCCTTAACTAAGGGATATTGGAGTCTCTGGGTTAACCTTTCCTTCGATCATTCCATCTCTTAAACCGGTCCGTGAGATCCGCGGCCTGGCACCGTGGGCTTGGGCTTTGGAGAGACTTGCGGTTGGTGTTGAAACCCTGAACCCTAAACCCTAAACCTTAAACCCTGAACCCTAAACCCTAAACCCTAAACCCTAAACCCTAAACCCTAAACCTTAAACCCTAAACCCTAAACCCTAAACTAGGGTTTCGGGAATTTCGGGAGACTTTGGGGACGGAGGGTGCGGGGAGGGTTTGGGGGTTTGGGCGGGGATGAAGATAATGAATACATCTGGTGCCCGGAATTGGCATGAAACTCACCAGCTAGCACCAAGACTTAGACTGTTTTAGTATAACCAGTTACTGGGGGATAGGGCTCCGTTCGTTTCAATACCACGAGAGAGGCTCGTTCAGTACTGAAAACATAAAACACTGCAGCAGGCAACATGGATAAGACTGCTGAGTGTCGACAGCATCATGACGATGATGGCAAGAAGGAATTACACGGACGATCGTTGCTCCATCACCTAAACCGCACTAGACCCTCCTAAACCTCCCTAACCCACCCTGACAGACTCAAAACCTTGTAAATCCAATGGACGCCCGATAACATCCGGATCTCCGTAAACCCCTGTACTGCAGGAATACCGCATTTTTGCTATTGCACTACTACTGTACTATGACTGTACTATGACTGTACTACTACTGTACCACTCCTCCTGCTGCCACTTCGACTACTACTACCACCACCACCACCACCACGACTGCTACTACTCCTCCTCCTCCTCCGGCTGCTCGTCGGGGTCCATCCTCCTCGCTGGCGGAGTCATCTGCAGCATCCAGAATGTCTCCCAGCTTGCGCTGGATTTTTTTTTGTAAGTAGTTGCCCGACGGTGCAGCACTGGAAGCATCTGTGTACGTGTAGGAGTAGCTGCTAGCGCTTGCTGCATCATCATCATCATCCATCTCGGATTCGGAAGGGGTATCGACCTCGGGATACTGAACCCTCTAGAGCTTAAGCCCCTAGAATAATAAGTAATATTCAAAGAAATAAATATGAGCTTAAACCCCTCTAATCCAAGGCTCCTTGACGACCACCACCTTCGGCTTCGGCTGCAGCTTGGGCACAGGCAGGACGGAGTTGGGCTTCTTTGCACCGCCCTTTCCTGCAGTGCCCGCCCCCTTTGCTGAAGAGGCTGCTGCGGGGTCCAGCTTCCTCAAGCAGACGTTGAGTTGGGGCATATCCAAGTGCAGCCAATCAGTCACCTCACTTCGCGGGTTAATCCAGTGCTCCATGTCAATGTGCCAATATATCATCGACAGCACGTAGCAGGCAAGCTACCTTCTTGTGTGCTTGTCCGAGTCAGTCAGGCTCGAATCGGCCCAGGGCGCGAGAGCGCTCGAGGAATTTGCTGCCATCAGACAGCGAGGTGGCCCAAAACCCCAGAGGCAGGGGTGGGCGGGAACATGTTCTGGCTTTGCCGGGGGATGGCACGAAACCCGATGAAACCTTTTTGCTGAGTGGCTTCTATACAAAAAACAGATAATTAAACATGCCTCACCACACATGCAACAAAGCAGTGTCGTGGAAGCACCCCCGAACCAGTGATTGCAATCCAAAACCGGCTTTCAACAAATGACCCTAAATCCTAAAACCTAAACCCCTAAACCCCCAAACCCTAAACCCTAAATACCTAAACCCCTAAACCCCTAAACCCCTGAACCCCTAAACCCCAATTTCCTGAAGCTGACACCTTTAACTAAAGCCTTTACTGTAGGGACCTAAGTACCAATCTCATTTTGGGGGTTCCGTTGTTGATGCTATAAACCCTCCATTTCCCTGAGGACCCTAAAATATGGAAATTATGGTATATTCCTTATTCTGGGTAATGCAGGATTTATGTCATCAACCATTTATTGTAGCTATGGCATAATATACTCCAAGACATGTTCTACCCTAAACCCTAAACCCTAAACCCTAAACTAATTATGAAGGCCCCTATATTGACCCTTAACCGCGCCCTGGTTGAAGGGCCTGTTTCGCTTCGTCCTGCGCGGCCTTGACAACGGATTTCTGGGCATTCTGCCTGGGTGTGCCTGTCTTGGGGTTTAGTGTTTAGGGTTTAGGGTTTAGGGTTTAGGTATATAGTAAAGAGGTGCTGTAGGGTTACAATGACCAGCAAAAAAAAGCACAGAAACAAAATAGCCAAGGAAAGGAAACACTATGGAGACTATCGACGGTCTGAGGGGGCTTACTTGGATGTTCATGGGTGGTTATAAGTGGAGTTATAAGTCCCCTAATGTAGGTTATATCTATAGTTACCCTACTTATAACCCTACTTATAACTACCCATGAACCTCCAAGGAGAGTTCAGGGCATAGGGATGAACATTTGGGTAGTGTTCTAAATTAGGGTCCCCATTTAGCTCCCTAATAGAGTACGGCACCCTTATAAGAAGGACCCTAAAAGGGACCCTAATTTAGAGAACTACCCAGTTGCGGATTCGAGCTGAAGCTTCACGGCTTAGGGCTGAGGGCCTACGGTTTAAGGTTTAGGGCTCAGCGTTTCTGGGTTTAGGGCTTGAGAAGTCAACTTATCATACCCTAAACCCTAAACCCTAAACCCTAAACCCCTAAACCCCTAAACCCTAAACCCCTAAACCCTAAACCCTAAACCCCTAAACCGTCTTTTGAGCTGGGGCGGAATTTTTCTGCGAGCCTCGGGTCCACGGGCTGCGAAGTTGCGAGGGAAGGGCTTCAATGGCTAGAGCCGCTGACTGGGCTTTGAAGTAACCAGGGGGAGAAAAGCATAGACTCTTATTTCATAATGCCTCCTTTAAGGAACAGACCCCCCCAAAAAAAGTAGTAAAGCATGGTACTCCAGAGCCCAGCACGGAATCTACCCCACATTTTTGTTTATGGTCCCTCATGTGGGGATGGGGGAATATCGTTCTTCTTGGCTAGAACAGCGATGTCAAAAGAAGGGTCCGAACGCCTGCGATAAGGCCTGTGGCCTGCAGCATTAAACCCTAATGTAGAGGCCTTGATAATGAGAATAAGGTTTTGGGGTTCATTATACTGCAAAAATCACACGGAACCCCCAAAACACTATAGGTACTTATTCAGGCCCCTACACTAAACGCCACGGCCGAGCGCCTACTTCGGACCAGTCGTCGTCGTCCGTAAGCGTCGGCTTTTCCTTGGCACTTCCCAGAAGCTGGTCCTGCAAGCGGCTTTTTACTTGGAGGCCGTTTGCAGTAGGCTTTTGGGGTATATTATGCTATAACTATAATAAGGAACCCACCCAAAATAGTATAGGTAATTATTAGAATAGGCGTTCAACCCTAAACTCTTAAACCTTATAGTATCGGGACTCAATGGGTCATGGGCTTACTAGTTCTTCGCAGAGCCCTTGCTGGGCTTCGTTTAGAAGCTCCTATACCTGAACCCTCAACCCTAAACGGGTCTAGGTTTTGGGGTTAAACCCTAAACCATGTACTGTCTCGGTGTTCAGAACCACTTAGTTTTTGTTTAGGGTTTAGGGTTTAGGGTTAAACCCTAAACCATGTACTGTCTCGCTGTTCAGAACCACTTGGTTTCTGTCAGCTTTGTAATTGTAAGGCGGCCAATAAGATCCCCGCTAGACTCCGGGACCTTAAGCCCTCAACCTCAACCCTGAATGCGACCAGTCATTACTCTTGGAATCAGGTTGCCGGCGCAAGGATGAGGCTGCAAGAAGACACGTCAGGTTCTAGAGTTAAGGGCTCAGGGTTTGCATTGTGGGTTCCAGTGCCCTAGCTGCCCACTGCAAGATCCCAGTCCCTTACTCAATCCGCCAAACCCTTAAAGCAATCCCTATAACCCGAAACCCTAAACCCTATACCCTAAACCCTAAGCCTTTACAGTAATCCCTAAGTGAGGCTGCGAGGCTTGGTCCTCCAGCTTCCGAAGCGAGCGCAGCACAACCTGGCTTCTGCGCTGTCGAGTTTCGAGAACTGTTCATCTAGTTCTCGGCGAAAGCAGGCGTGAAACATATCCTTTAGGATTCACGTCTATGGTCTAGGGCTTGGGGTTTAGGGTTTCGGGCCGGTTTCGGGTGTTGCATTTTCGGTTTGGGTGTGCAGGGGAACCATATGGTGAGATTGCCGGTTCCAGTCGCTCCTGAACCCTAAACATTTGAACCTTCAACCCCAGACACTAAGCCTCAAGCTCTAAATTCGAAGAGTATGAGTACTCGGAGAGGAGGACCAGAATCCGTCACAGCCGTCGATGCAGGGCAAATGTGAGGGAACTCTATAGTACTCCATGTACGTCTAAACCGGAGTTTCCCAGGCATTTAATGTAGGGGCCTGAATAATTAGAATAGGGGGTCCTTATTATAATTATGCTACAATAGACCCGAGAACCCTATTCTAACTATTAAGGCCCCTATAGTATAGGGGTTCCTCGGATGTTTATATTATCGGGCGTCATAATTGGACCAGAATTCCGGGGCCGCAGACAAGCAATAACAACGGCAAGTTGAATGTTGTTGTTTGCAACATGATAATATAAGGGGCCGAAATAATTACCAATACTATTGGGGGTCCTTATTATAGGTATAGTAGAACTGGCCCCAAAGCCCTATTCTAATTATGCTGGCTCCTATACTACTACCGCCGTGTGTGCATACTGATGCAGCGACGTTAGGCCAAGTTGTGGAGGTTCGTTCCAGCTGCGCGATTGTAAGCGCCCACAGCCGGCAAGGCGCAGTCAGCGGTGGCCCAATCGGCCAGGGTCCGCCCTAATTACCCCGAGCAGTAGCCTTTAAGCGGAATTGCTGCCTGGACGGAATGAGCAGTGCAAATTGCCTTGCACCTGGTCGCTTCGTCTCGCTTGCCGGTCATGCCCGCGGACAACGCTTTCTTGACATCGGACACGGTGAGGGCACGGACATCGTCGACACCATAGGCAATGTCGGATTTGAGCTCCGGGATCACGGGCCTTTGCCTCCAAGTTGAGGGCTTCAAAAATTATCAACTCCGGGCAGGCGGCTATTGAAGCCGTGGGCCCTGACGAATTTTTCGGTCTCCTGCAGGAGGTGAGCAGTTTGCCCACCACTGTAACGCAAAATGAACACGAACAGTGCCGGCACGGTCGCGGCACTCCTGGGCTTCGACCGGAGAACTGGGTCTTTGATGTCCGCATAAGTGATGGTGCTGTTTCCCAATGTCATCTGCCGCGCGACTTCTGCATGGATTTTGCGACAGCTGCAGTTCCGATTCTTCTCTTGCTACGTGCCCAATGGCATTGGCCGGGGCCTGTGAAAGCAAAAAGGAGATACTACTCTACCCTAAACCCTAAACCCTAAACCCTAAACCCTAAACCCTAAACCTATAAACTCATCCTTCCGACACCCGAAAACGAAGCCTACGACCTTGACGCCGGAAACCTGGAATCCTGAGCCAGACCGGCAGGCTCCAAATCCCTACATAGACCGCTTAGGCTTAGGGCTTAGGGCTTAGGGTTTAGGGTTTAGGGCTTACAGGCACTGTTATTCTGAACTCTAGTGCCGACATCGGACAAGGTTTTGGGTTGGGATTTAGGGGCGTGCAGCTAAACGGGTTTAGGGTTGTGCGGTTATATAAGGAGGTAGAGGTAAGCCCCAATCCCTAAACCCGCTAAATCTCCTATGCAAATCGAAACGTCAGCAAAAGACCTCGGACTCACGAGTGCCGGCATCTGCATGCTGCGCCAGGAGGGCGCGCAATGGTGGCCTGATCTTCAAACACGAGTCGTTTGGGAAGGGCTTCTGGTTTTCAAGCTTGTCGGCCTCAGTGGTAAGCTTGTAAGCATCTAGCTTTGGGCGTCGTGGGTTCAGAGTTCCAGGGATTGCAGATTTCGAATGACGAGGATTTGGATGTGCAAGCCCTGAGCTAGCGCTGTCAGGATAAGTTTCGACTTTACAGAGGGCATAGGCTTGACCATGGCAAGAGATAATGCAGACCCCTGAGTAACCGACCCTCGTTCCCTAAAAATGACTGCGAAAGGAATCCAACAGTTAAGGTGTTCAAGGAAAGAGGGGTTGTCAATCAGGGCTCTAGAGTATAATTAATAAAGAACCGGAACTCTCTACGTCAACTGGAACTTTGCTGGTAGGAGAATTTTGAAGTCACACGCCCGCCGTAAATCCCACGCCCCCTTTGCACAAGGGTTTCGGGATCTGAACCTACTTGTAGTTTCCATTGCAGTTGCTTTCCACTTATTGCTTTGACCGTATAACCAATTCTATATTTAGCACCCTGCAAGGTAACCCCCAAAACGACCTACGTTGGAGACCATAGGTAATGTAGGTGCCTAAATGATCACCTGTACTATCTTGGGGGCTCCTTCTTGTAGTGATAGTATAATGGGCCCCAAAACCCTATTCGAGTAATTAAGGCCCCTATATTAAACCCTGAGCCCTCAAACCCAAAAGCCATAGTTTGCTGCAGAAACGAGGGTGTCCGAAAGATCGAGTTCCAAGAGGGTACCGGAATCGTGGGCAAGGTCGGAAATTCGTGGGCAAGGTTGGAAATTCGTGGACAAGGTCGGAAATTCGTGGGCAAGGCTCGAAAAGAGGGTTTGCTTTTGGGGGTGGGGGGCCTGGAAAATGGCAAAAGGCAAACCCCCTCTTTCGGCTCGAAAAGGTGCGTTTGCTTTTGGGAGTGGGGGGACCTGGACAATGGTCAAAAGCAAACCCTCAATCTCGGCTCGAGAATTGGGGCTTGTGGCCGATCTTATTCAACGAAGACTTGACCTTATTAACATCTCGTGGTACTGGAATAACATAGCGTATTGCGGTAATGGAAGCTGTAAATGAACGGCTTTCTGGGTTTAGAGCTCTTGGGTTGGAACTGAACGACATCCAAAGGTGAAAGGAATTCATTTGTTATGAAGAAGAAGCCTGATGTTATGGGATTCTGAGGATGGGTGGGTGTTCTGTCCAGAATACAACTCTACTTAAAAACTGCTCGATCCGGAGCTGCTGAACCCTAAACCCTAAAGCCTAAACCCTTAACCCTAAACCCTCTAGACAAGGAGCAGAGCCGGCATCATCCGCTGCAGGATATCCTGGGCTTTGAAATATAACCAGGGGGAAAAAAGTATAGACTTTTTCATAATGGCTCCTTTAAGGAACAGGTCCCCAAAAAAAGTACTAAAGTATGGTACTCCAAAGCCCAGTATCCTCCTTTCGCGTGGAGGCGATCAGGGCCAAAGTCTCGGACACCTGGGTCGGCAAGGGACTTTGGGCGTAGGGCTTTTGGGGTTTGGGGTTTAGGGTTCAGGTCTGGGTGAGTGTTTTTGGTGCAGGGTTTTTGTGATTTAGGTTTATGAAGGCCTACAGGCTTTGGCAAGTCTCTTTGGATGTAGGTTTGGGGGTTTAGGGCTTTGGGTTTTGGGATCTACAAGAAGGGCAACCAGCAGGGTTACTTGTAGTCTATACAGGGTTCTGGTTGCTTTGAGCTTGGGCTTTAGGGCTGTAGGATCTAGCCAGGCAAGTTTTGGGACTTCGAATCTCAGCATCTAGGGCTTTGGAGGGGAAGGTTTAGGGTTTGAGGATCTACGTCTTTGAGAGATTAGGGCTTAAGGTTGGGCAGCAAATCGATAATCAAATCCTGCAAACATGGAGAAAGCTTAAGCATCGAAGACCTATCTTTGGAAGATAGTGATTTCTGGCCTTGGGCGGCAGCATATTCTGGCCGAGCCCTCTTGCCAAAAGCGGAGGCCGTCGGACTTGATGCTCAACACCATTTCCTGGACCTCCTGCTGTGGGTTCTCCACCACAAACCAGGCCAAAAACTGGTGTTTAGAGTTTAGGGTTTAGGGGTTAGGGGTTATGGAGCAACTCCGTGCAGTGTAAACGGATCATGGGGACACCAAGAACATGAGTTGGCCTCACTCCTAAACCCCTAAACCCTATTGCTATCTCAGGCAAGCCCTCCTCGGCACCTTCCTCTTTCGGAGCATGACGGGCTTTGGATCTCGGGTTTGGGTGTCCGAGCGTACATGGCATAACCGAGCGTCTTGAACCCCTAAGAATCCCACACTCTAAACTCTAAGCTCTACTAGCAGATGCTGAGATGTTGTCTTACACCGCAAAAAAGCACCTAAACCCAGTGGAAACAACTTAAATTCCCTAAGAGCTTCCTCCGCCGTGGACTGCCGCTGCATCGAGACTATGCCAGGATAGTTGTTGGTCGATACAAAGCTGAAAGAAACACACAATCTCCTGCATCGTCTTGAAATGTGATATTCATAACCGACTGCTTTCGTCACGTCATTCGAACAGTAGCCGTCATGAGTGGTCTGTGCTTTCAAAAGAAAGTTGTGGACCAGAACACTAAGACTTGAAGAGCCATCCAGCACTCGTCCGCTATGAGTAACCATAACCCATACCTATAGCTACCTTACTTTTCACACCATTTGCTGCGTAACCTGACTTTGACCACCTGCATTCGAACACTCGGCCCCTGAAGCGCGTTCTCCTGAGCCCCTACTGTAAGGGTGCATGTACCCAACTAGTATGCTTTGACCAGAAAGTACCTGTATGGGGACTGCTCTAAGGCCAAATTAGCTACTGCTATTTGAGCTCGTAGACCTTTGAAGGCCAAGCAGAACAAGCAGTAAACTCAGTAAACTTCAGTAAACACTACAAAAATAATTCCAACGCCAGCCCTAAGCCATCTAAGCCATCTGCCCCCCCCCGGAAGCCCCTAGACCCCTAAACTCAACCCCACGGTACCAAATCCACAAAACCCCTAGCCCTATGCCCTAAACCCTAAACTCCAACCAGAAACGGACCCTTAGTCCCCTCTTTTAATGCAACCCTGAAGAACATATGACAGTAATACTAATAGCCCAATAACCATAGTGGCGGCCGGACGAGTAACAACCCCCTGTAGAGCGACGGTAGAACCTGCACCCCAAACACCCCTAAACCCCACAAAGCCCAAAACCCCAGAGCCCTCACTCCTAAACCCTAGACCCCAAACCTCAAACCCTCGACCCGAAGCTTACAATAAACCCTAACACACCAGAATCCTAGAACCCTAAACCGTAGAACCCTAAACCCCAAACCCAAAACCCTAAAGTTCTAAGACCCCCAAACCCTAAAACCCCAGAGCCCTGGAACCCTAAACCCTGAACCCAAGGGAAACCCTGCAAAGGGGAGCCCTCAACCCTGGCTTAGGGTTTAGGTTGTGGGTTTAGGGCTTGGGGTTTGGGGTTTAGGGTTTAGGGTTTAGGGTTTAGGGTTTAGGGTTTAGGGTTTAGGGGCCTTAGGGATGTAACCCAAAAGCCCCGCAAAGCTCTGTCGAGTCGCCGCGATGAGGACGTCAGGACGCTTCGCGTGCCGCTCGAGGGCTGACGTCATCACCTCTTTTGGCTAGGGTTCAGGGCTACACTTGGAGGTTCATGGGTAGTTATAAATGGAGTTATTATGAAAAATTACTGCAAAGTAACCTGCAGAACGGAACAACTTTGGACTCTATGGATAAACCCTGAACCCTGAAAGGCCTAAAACCCTTGAATTTCCGAAACTCTAAACCCTAAACCCTGAACCCTAAACCCTAATCCCTAAACCCTAATCCCTAAACCAGTTCGGGAAGAGGTGCGTTGATGCCGCCGTACTTCGCCGCGGAGATGGCGCAGGCATCTGAGGCCACGCAGAGGCCGCCCAGCCTGCGGCTCCCAGAAGGCGCCAAAACGGCTGGGTTTTGGGCTTATAGGCTTTAGGGTTTATAAGCTTTAGGGTTTAGGGTTTA
Source organism: Symbiodinium sp. CCMP2456 (assembly GCA_905221635.1). Lineage (NCBI taxonomy): Eukaryota > Dinophyceae > Suessiales > Symbiodiniaceae > Symbiodinium > Symbiodinium sp. CCMP2456. Next base: position 14,483 of record CAJNDV010033134.1, read on the forward strand.
GGGTTTAGGGTTTATAGGGTTTATAGGCTTCAAGGTTTAAAGGGTTTATAAGATTGAAGTGTGCGATCTCTCGGAA
>CAJNDV010033135.1:18663-31211 GCA_905221635.1 Symbiodinium sp. CCMP2456
AAACCCAAAACCCTAAACCCTGCAAACCCTGAAGCCTTGGGCCCCAAGAGGCCCTCAGCGGTAGCCGTTATAGTGAACCCCGGAAAGTTGGAACATGGGTTTAGGGTTTAGGGTTTAGGGTTTAGGATGACTAGTGCTAGGATTCCCTCTGTTTTACCTCAAGGGCATGAGGAGAATGATGTTCCGACTTTCTGGCTTCTACTTTAGACCGTGCCCCATCTCAGCCTTACAGAGAAGCGATGTCGTTAGATCAGAGCTTAGGGTGCAGGGTGTAGGGGTTTATGGTTTAGGGGTTTAGGGTTTAGGGTTTAGGGTTCAGGGTTGAGTTCTACTCGTTTGGAAAGCTTGGGTTCATTCGGTTTTGAGGTTCTACGGTCTACGGTTTAGGTAGCTCGGGGGGAAGGGCTCCGTGGGACCACGGTGTCGCGTGTAACACAGGGCTGAATAATTAGCAACAGTTTTTCTCAGTGCTCCCGAATATATTCACCCCTGAACACGAAGTCTAATTTGCTCCGCCCCTGATGTTCGGGGGCTCTTGTTCTTCGGCCTCTTTGTCAGAGTTCGCGGCCTCCTATCAGGGGCAGGTGAAGTCCGGGGTCGTATTCAACACAGGACAGGCCTTGCTAAGCGTTTAGGGTTTAGGGTCAAGGGTTTAGGGGTTCATAAGTCACATAAGCCGAAACCGGTGAGCCTAAGCGCTAAACCCTGCACACCAAAGCCGCCCCGGACAAGATCATCAAGAGCGAACTTGATGAGGTGGAGTATGGCAAGTCGTGGCTGGAGCCGGTTGTCCTCGATGCGGCTCAAGTTCCTAAGCCCTACCTGAAAAATCCAAAAGCCTACCGTTTTAGGGGTTCTACCCTCTAATTAAGGGGTCATAACCTACATTTTTAGGGTTTGGGGGTCACAGGTAAGCCCTAAAGCGGCAAAGAGGAACCACGGCATGGTTGAACAGGAAGTCGTGGGGCTTCACGAAGGTCTTGAAATAATACTAATCATAATAATAATGCTTATAAGGATAGCAATAGTCATCCCAATAATGTTAAAAATCCATAACAGCACTAGTAAGTAATAATAATGGTCATAGTAATAAATGGTGTTAATAGTACATCGTTGTTGGTTGGAGTCGGCCATCAGCGACCTCCCCAGCGACGCGGATGAAGGGATAGGTCGGCTTCGACGTCTGAGATGGGAGTCCTATTAACCCTATTAACCTTATAAGCCCTAACCCCTAAACCCCTAAACCCTCAAACCCCTAGACCCTAAACCCTAAAGCCCTCAACCCTAAAAGGTCCTATAAATATTTGCCGAAGGCTCGACGGACGCATAGGTTAGGGCTTTTGGGCTCAAAGACCATACCACTGTTGATGATATGAACCCTACATTACCTTAAGGACCCTAAACTATGATGGTATATTCCTTTCTATGCGCGATGCAGGATTTATATCATCAACCGTATGTAAGGCTTTTGGGCTGTTTTGAGCCTAAGTATTTGGGGGGAAAAGTAGGTCCAGCCAGGTTCATACAGAAGCCTCAGCAAGTACCCCAATATCATTCCTCAGGGCTCCTCTATGTATGATAATTTAGGTAGTTGTCAAAATTAGGGTCCCTTTTGGGGTACCCTAAATAATAGATGCCGTATTATAATAAGGNNCCCAAAAAGGGACCATAATTTTTGACAACCACCCATAATATAGGGGCCTTAATAATTAGAATAGGGGTTTGGGTATATTTTACTGTAATAGTAATATTAAGGAGCCCTCAAAACCCTGTTCTAATTATGAAAGCCCCTACATATATACACTTTAAAGTCCGATTCTAATTATTGAGGCCCCTCTGGTAGCCCATGGGGCTCGCTTCCTGCATTCGGGTGAGCCAAACCTCTTAGTATTTGACTAGAAAACCGTCAACCTTTTGTTTTATAGCCCTACCATCGTTGAGAAGGTTAACCTTTTTTTGTGCTAGGGTACTCAGCCCGTAAGACCTGTTTCTCGGCTTATGGTCCAGGGTTCAGGGTTTCGGGTTCAGCATACAGTAGTGCCCTGTGAATCGAAGGCGACGTCTTGGTTCCGTGTTAGTTTCAAGAAGGGCAAAACAAAGCCTATCTGCAGGAGCTACGAGCCGTTTGGCACCATTTCGCCGGGAAAGCGCCGGAGATAGCGGCCAAGGAGTGCTCGACTGACGATTGGATGTTAGAATTTAGGGTTGCAGGGTTTAGGGCTTATGGAAGGTTTTAGGGCGATGGTTCAAGGCTTGCGGTTCTTAGGGTCAAATCCGTGGAGGCTTCTTTGGTTCTGAGAATGCTCCAAGTAACCGGTCTATCGATCTGTCCATTATATAGCTCTATCTACATCTACATACGAATTACATGAATATACATAAATTGTTCATCCATTGTAGGCTTCCAGAACTGTAGAAATACTGAGCTTCGCGACACGATTTTTCCGGTGATCGAATTGAAGTACAGTATAGCCGCCCTAATGGTTCTAAAGCCGTCAACAGGTTGGTAATCCTGCACGGTACCCTAAACCTTAACCCCAAACTCCAAACCATAAACCCCCGCTTTAGGCAAGAGTGAAGAGCCCACCCTCATGTCGGGTATGTCAGATAACATGTGAGCTTCACTTGCTGTAGCCGTTGGTCCCTCAAACCGGGATTTAGGATTAGGGGGCTAGGGTTTAGAGGTTTTGAAATTTAAGGTTTAGGGTTTAGGGGTTTAGGGTTATAGGGGTTTAGGGTTTAGGGTTTGTTGGCATGAAGGATGCTTGTGCAGGAGTCTAGGACTACCTGTCTTCAAGAGCCCACTATTCTCGCTTGTATACTAGAGCGCTCTGTTTTATGAACCCTAAACCCAAACCCTAAACCCTAAACTCCCACGTGCTACCGCCCCCTCGGAGGTTGTTCGGTCCCTCAGCGTTTTCAAAAGCTTGACCAGCAGCGAAGTATGCTGAATCCTCGGATGCTTTACACCTTGCTGACTCATCAACTAGCCCACAATACTTCAACAGAGCTGCAATGCATGAACCTGCGTTTTCATCCCAAGGCCTAAAGCTCTGAGTCTTAATGGCTGCACGTTAAGCCTTCAAGTCTTATGGATCACGCATCCCCAATTTCCATCTGAAATGCAGGCTTCCAGCTTGTGTGTACAGATTCTACACTTCAAACTTGTCTTTGGAACTTTAGATTGGAGGGAGAAACCCGAACGCGCTTAGACCTTAGTATCAAGACCACAAGCCCACCTTTCCGCACTTCAGAGCCCGACCCGGACCTCCCGACTACCCTCCAATATAATATAGGGGCCTTAATAAATTAGAACAGGGTTTGGGGGCCCATTACACTATAATTGTCTTAGTAATTAATGAGAATAGGGTATTGGGGCCCATTACACTATAACTATCTTAAGGAACCCCCCAAATCATAGTCTGGTAATTTTGTACGCCCCTGCGTTACCATACAAAAAAAAGCCATGGATGAGGACCAGAAGGGCTCTATTTCACGGCACTCTAACCCTAAACCCTAAACTCCTAAACCCGAAACCTCTAAACCCTAAACCCTAAACCCTAAACCCTAAACCCTAAACCCTAAACCCTAAACCCTAAACCTCATCCTCTAACAGTCTCTGAAAACCCTGAGGACGCCCTCTCAACTGTGAACCCCAAAGATGGCGCCCTGAGCCTGAAGACCCAGCTTAGGACTTGAGCTCAAACTAGCGTGTAATTGAGGTGCCTTAGGGTTTAGGGTTTAGGGTTTAGGGTTTAGGGTTTAGGGTTTAGGGAAATACCAATACCATTCTGGGGGTCCTTATTATAAGTAATAGTATGTTATACCCCCAAGCCCTATTCTAATTATTGAGGCCCCTATGTTCATACACCTCAAGACGCTCAACCCGAAACTCCTGAAGCTCCGAAACCCCAAAGCCCTGAACCGTAAGCCTCAGATCCTAAACCCCCAAAACCCTTCACAAAACACCGAAAGTCTTGAATCCCAAACCTTTACACCCTAAACCTTACACCCTACCCAGAGACTCCAAAACCCCCTAATTAAGGAATATACCTTAAATTATAGTAGGAACTCTAATAAGATTTAAGGTATATTCCTTAGTTAAGGGGTTTTGGAGTCTCTGGGTAAACCCTGAACCGAACATGCTAAGCCTCTTTAGGACTGGGCTCTTGGAGTGCCTTGTGCTCGGAGCAGATGGCGATCCTTCGGGCAATCGGGTATTCTGGGATCCGTAAGGGAGGGGTTTAGTAGCGTTTAAGGTTGAGGGGGAGGGTTGAGGGTTTATATGGTTTAGGGGAGAGGGGTGTTCATGGAGGTAATATATATATATATATATATATATATGTATATATAACTTTGTAGTCACCAATTCTCCCTAAGGGGCAATGGGCCCTGTGCAAATGGCACCGCAGGCGAAGCAATCCTGTCCTTGCCAGCGCTGTTGCAGCCTCTTCCTGGGGGTCGCACATATGACCCGCGACACAGCAAGGGCTCTCTGCGAGCGGCGATGCCGCAGAAGCTCAAGCGCTGCTGCACATGCCTGTATCATGGCCTGCATGGGAAACCTCTAACCTTAGGAAGCCCAAACCGAGAAGGCTGCCTGGGCCAGCAGGTCTTCAATGTCTACAAGCTGGTCTCGCTGCTCGCTGATCAGAGCGGCAAGATGCTCTTCTTGGGAGAAGAGCGGGCCAGTTTGAGCGCTTGTTGCGCCGCATATATCGTCTTGAGGTGGCGTGAGCAACAAGAATCTTAAGCATCCTCCCCCCTTGAACCAGCCTCCGCCACGGACCCTAGAAAGGCAATCTCTCGGCTACTTGTGGCGTAATCCTACATTTATTGATACACTCGATCTTTAAAGTGCAGTATCAGTTGATGCCCTAAACCCTAAACCCTAAACCCTAAATCCTAAACCGTGAGTTGATGAGGCTTCAATACTTCGGGGGCTCAGGGCTTTGGGATTTATGGCTTCGGCGGGTCCAGGGTTGCAGCCGTTGGGGGGTTAAGGGTTTTGGGGGTGTAGGGTTTAGGGTTTAGGCTTTAGGCATAGACCTTGATGCCCCGATGCTGAAACCCTCAGGACTCTTGCCTGGACGTATACTACCCCAAACTATGAGAAGTTTAGGTTTCCGGCTGTGGCTTGACCCTAGACCCCTAAAACCCTTAAGCCCCGAACCCCTAAGCCCCCTAGTTTTAAACCGTACGCCCCGGAACAGCCTAAAACCTACCACCCTTGATAGAACTCGCATAGAAACTCCAGGGAAGCCTCATGCAATCCCGTACCGGAAGCCCTAAGCCCTATACTCGCTAAAAGCCGTGCAAACCCCATAAGCCCGAAGCCCTACCCTAAACCCTTAACCCTTAACCCTAAAACCCTAAATACCCTAAGCCCTAAAACCCTAAACCCTAAAACCCTACACCTTCAACCCAAAAGGCCCCTAGAGCTACCCTAAACCCTAAACCTTCAACCCAATAGCCCCCTTAGAGGCCGGAAGCCCTAATAGAGGGGCCTAAATAACTACCTACATTCTTTTGGGGGCTCCTTATTAGGATTCTAGTATGATGGGCCCCAAAACCATCCCTTATAGAACCCTTTAAGGATCCCTTCAAAACAGCCCCCCAAAACCCTCTTCTAATTACTAAGGCCTAAACCCTAAACCCTTAACCCTAAACCCTAAACCCTAAACCCTAAACCCTAAAACCCTAAAACCCTAAAACCCTAAAACCCGGAACCCTAAACCCCTAAACCCCTAAACCCAAAGCCCTAAACCCTAAACCCTTAACCCCCGAAACCCCCAAACCTACACCTCCGAAACCCCACAACCTGACCCTAGGGTCGGCCTTGACCTCGACCGTAAACCTGGTTGCAACGCGGCTTTTGGTGGTTCCGGCGCTTCGAGGTTTGGGCATTTTAGGGTGTAGGGGTTTAGGTTTTTTTTTGTTTTGACACCTTTTTCCGACTGCATGTCTGCGTCAGAGAGTCCTCAGGGGGCAGGGTTTAGGGGTTTAGGGTTTAGGGGTGTTATAATATACTAGAATAAACTATAATGTAATGCACTATACTAAAGTTTTTATAGATATAGTACAGCATGGTATGCAGTTGCGGTCGCACTTCTCTCCTACCTTGGGTCGCAGAAAGCTGCCCAAACAACTTAGGATGTAAGGAATGCCTCGACTCGATGACGACTTGTAAGACCACTCCCACCCCCCCCGATGCTCCTGCATGACACCCGCTTGCCTCCCCAATAACCCCACTAAACCCTAAACCTAAACCCTAAACCCTAAACCCTAAACCCTAAACCCTAAACCCTAAACCCTAAACCCTAAACCCTAAACCCAGAACCGGATGGCGGACTGGCGGGGTCAGCCTCGCAGTGGTGGCGCACATCGGAGACGATAGGAAGGTGACAGTGGAGGATAAGGATGGACCTCACGTCAAGCGCTCGGGTCTTCTTGGGGATTCCGTTCTACAGGAGGGTTGAGGTGGGCTCCAGACCGAAGATTTCGGGGGTTTTCGGGTGGTTTCGGATGGGAGAGGGCTTAGGATTTCGGGTCTCTGACTGTGGGTTTAGGGCTTGAGGCTTAAAGTCGAGAGATTCAGCTAAAAGCTTTTCCTTGGGTTGGGGGTTTCAAAGGAGCTATCCATGTTGGCCCCAGATGACTTCGTTCGGGAGAATCCAGCTGTTGTCCATACAATCTGAAACCGAAACTCCACGAAACACCAAACGCCTAAACCCCCAAACCCTCATAGGGTTGAGGGGTTTAGGGGTGGCCCTGAACCCGAAACCGAGACTCCAAACCTAGAATCCCTCAGTGTGGTTGATCTGAGACGTCCGCTTCACGGTGCTGTTCATGATGATTACCTGGAGCGCCAAGGCCAAAGCATGTGCAAATGGGTCTACAAGTTTCGGGCCTACAGCCGGTGTATGCTTTCGCCGCAGACCCTGTTAGACAGTACAAACCCCCCAAAAAACGACCAAAAGTGCAGGGTCTCAAGTCGAGAGATGTAAGGCCTATGTTGGGGTCCTGAACACCCTAACCCCATAAACCCAAACGCTAAACCGTAACCTCGAAGTACCGTGTCCAAGCTCCTGGGTGGGCTGTAGGGTAACCCAAACAGGCAAAGGCCTTCGGGCCTCAGGCAGGAAACTAAACAGCTAGAATTCGAAGGAATGAAGGAATATAGAAACCCTAAACCCTAAACCCAAACCCTATAATGCCCTAAGAGGGGTTCTGTCCCAGCAAGTCCGCACCGTTGGGCTGACGCCCACGTTCCCCACCCCAACACGAAGCCTCAAAGTCCTAAAGTCCGAAACTCGAAACCGAAAAAAAAAAACGTATCAAAAATCGAGGTTTAGGGTTTAGGGTTAGGGTTTGGGGTTTTGGGTTAAGGGTTGAGGGTATCAAAAAGACAATAACCTCCGAGCCAGAAAGCCCGAAAGCCTCAAGACAGACACACAGAGCCCGCCCCTGCGGCCAGGGTGCTGTGGGAAGGGCGCGAGGCGCACCACCAGGGGAGCAAGGGACAGACGAGGCTTGTGCCGGCAAGAGAAAACAATGCTTGGTCGTTAATATAGAAAAAACCATAATTAAACGCAGTGCTAAAAGAAGCAAGGGAAAAGTGGCAAGACCGTCGCTACACTTTGTTGCTGATTTGCTAGTACGTACTTGGAGCTCAGTTTGGGTAGCAGGACTTGGGAGCTGCGATATGACGCGTGTGACGTCCCCTAGCTAGGCTCAGGCGATGCATGAACTTAATATTGGGGCATTGATAGTTAGAATAGGGATTTGGGGCCCATTATACTCTAATTATAGTAAGCAACCCCGCAAAATAGTGTAGGTAATGATTAAGGCCCCTGCATTATTCAGGGCCTCTTCTTAGATCCGTTGGATCTGGTCTCATCAAGTGCCCTACAGTTTTGCGGTGGGACATCTTCCGTGGGGCCCCCACGATGGACCAGCAGCTATCTGCCAGACGAAGCAAGCAAGCACGGTGAGCTTCGCAGGATAAGACACCCGTAGTGTGTATATATATATATATATATGTGTGTGTGTGTGTGTGTGCACAACCCCAAATAATAGGATCCTCGTTGCAAGGACCTCCGAAACACGGCACCCGTATTTTGCCAAACACGCATCGTAAAGAAAGTTTCAACAAAACTGAGAAGGCAAAAGCACCCCTGTTGACTTCAATCAGAAACCTAGAAGAAAGCAATGAAAACAGCGGAATGCCCCTGCTAATTCCTTGCAAACCCCAAAGCGTTCAAAAGGCCGAAATCTGACCCCTAAACCCTGAACCCTGTAAACCTAAACCCTAAAACTGAACCCTAAGCCCTCAACCCTGAACCCTTTAAACCTAAACCCTAAAACTGCAAGCCCTACTCCCTCGACCCCTCTGAGCCACGACACGCGCCTTGTCCAGGCGCACGTACCTCGCCTGATTGGCTTCAGCTGGGGTCTGGCGTTTTGCAACGCAAAAGCCTGAATAATGAGTGGGTAACAGTTCCTTTGGGTCCTCAGTATGGTTACTGTAGGGTTTAGGGTTTAGGGTTTAGGGTCCTCAGTATGGTTAACGTAGGGGCCCAAATAATTGTCGATACTATTTAGGTATGTTTGTTACTAAGGCCCCTTTGTTATAGTAGGAAACATCCAAAAGCAAACAGATCGAATTATCAAAGCCCGAATCTCGAACTCCAGACTGAAACTTTAAGCGGAAAGACGGAAGCCCCTCGCCCACATCGATACGTTAAGATTCCTGTCCTGCGATGTTGTGTTGGGAATTGAGAAGGCTTTTTGGGGGGTGTTGGCATCAAGATCTTCGTCACTTTGGGCATGACGCGCAAGGATTGATCCTTGACTCTGACGGTTCCCGAATCATCAGCCTAAACCCTAAACCCTAAACCCTAAACCCTAGTCCTCATCCTTAAACCTAAGCCCCAAGCCTCAATTTGTCATGACTCTGAACCCATGTACCCTGGCAATCTCTCGAAGGCTGCTAGTTTTTCTGAGGTAGCTCGTCGATTCACAGGTCGTCGAGGCCCCAAACTCTAAGTCCAAAAACCTACGGTGGTTTAGGGCTTCGGGTTTAGGGCTGAATATAGGGGCCTTAATTGTTTTGGGGTTTTCTTATTGGGGTTTTCTTATTATGCTATAATCCGGAACCCCCAAAATAGTGTTGGAGCCCCATATTACGTAGCATTGTAGGGACCCCCCAAGAAAAAGAAGGGACCCCATCTGCTGACTACATGGCCTCAGTAGCATTACAAGGAGCCCCGAACCGAAGGAGGGGATGCGTGCTGTGACGAACGAGTGCCTGCTCCTCGATCGTGGCCACAAGGCTCTTCGCCGTTCCGTGCTCGGACAGCGCAGGCCTCAAGTAACCGGAGAGTGGATCCAGGCTTGCGAGCGTATAGGGCCTAGGGTGAAATAAGGCTCAAGGGTCACCGGATTCCATTCGGGTCGTTGAGTTTCGTTCAGATACTTCTTGGGGATCAGGGCTTAGGGTTGAGGTTCTACGGCCTACGGTGTGCCTGGGAGGATTCAGGGCTTCAGGGCTCAAGGCTTGCTAGCTTTGGGGTGTAAGGGAAGAGCTTCTCTCCCACACTTGCTCTCATCTGTAATGGGGTTTCGTAGAGTTGTAGGAGAGTCCTTGGGGTTCTAGCAAGGTTTCGCACAAGGATAAGCAAACTGGGTGAGTCTCGTGGCCTCCATCACGGCAGTCATGAAGGCATCATGAGTTCGAGGCCCTTGCTTTACTTCGGACAGTTGGACAGTTTATGGAAAACGCATACAAACTTGAAAAGATAACACCTCAATCGCTGGATTGATGCGCTGGGGGTCATTAAGTGCGGCAGAATCATCAGAAAGACTCAACCACTGTTGGAATCATGGAGTGGTTTGCGGCCTACTTCTAAATGTCACTCTATAACTCTGCAGTAACAGTGTAGGTGCAACTTGGTTTGACAGTACAGCCATGTGCGAGTACCTGATAAGTACAGACATCATAAGTACAAACTGCTCAGCGACTCAACCCTAAAGCCCTCGGTATGCAAAACTGCAGCCATCGGGACCCCGACTTTGCTTTGAGCAAACACCTTAGCAAGGAGGCGTTCACGGCTCAGGTCTAGGGTACAGCTGGGCTTTGGGCGTTCGGAGTTCCTACACCGCATTCTTTTAAGGACTGCTTTAGGATACTCCAGGATTGAAGGGTTCAGGGTTCCTAGAAGGACTCCTTCAAGGGCTCCTTGAGAATATTGTAGGACTTAGGAGTCTACGGTTTTTTGGGCTTGGGCTTCGCAGGTGAACCGTAAGCAAGGCTCCAATTCAGGGTGAAGGGCAGAGTGCCCGAAAGGTTCGGGAACACCGGTGCTGTTGGCCAAGATGGCTCATACTAGAGCACTGTTTCAGGAGGGTTTGGCGGTCTTCCTGTAGTATAGGGACTACAAACTACTGAAGATGATATAAATCCTGCATTACCTTAAAGATCCTAAACTATGGGAATTATGGTATATTCCTTATTTATGGGTACTGAAATTTATATCATCAACCGCATGGCTTGACCACCGGACGGCTGGCCCCTGAAACCCTACCATAGGTAATGTAGGGGCCTGAACAATTAGAATAGGGTTTTGGGGTACATTATACTATACTTAGAATAAGGAACCATAGGTAATTATTAGAATAGGGTTTTGGGGGTGTATTTTACTATACTTAGAATAAGGAACCACCAAAATAATATAGGTTATTATTCAGGCCCCTACATTAAAGGGTAGTCGAAGGGCTTGGGTAGCTGGGATTTAAGGGGTTCGAGGTGCGGGGGAATTGGGATTTGGAGTAGGCTTCGCGTCTATCTGCCGGCGAGTGGCTGAATGCTAACGAAGCCCTCTGCATCCATCCTCGTCTGCATGTCCTGCGAGGCCCCTAAGCTCTAAACCCTACCATACATGCTCAGCTCTCAGGCTTCCAACTCCCAACCATGAAGTTTTCGTAGTGCATTTTCTGATTCTGGCTCAAGATGGAGTATCGGGCGGCGGTGAACTTCTTATGACCCATCAAGTATGGTCCAGAAAGTGACATATCGGTCGTGTCTGCTGTCCATCAGCGCACTGTAGGCCAAGCTAACAACCTCCTTGTCTTGACTGGTCGTGTGGTATCTCTCCCAGTGCCTTTTGTAGTAAAGCAATCCTCTCACAACCTGGCAAAACTTGTCGTGGAACCTTCTGTCAATGCCTTGCAGCAGTTGGCATCTTGATGATAGGAAATGGCAAGCTTTCAGGATGTCCGCCCGTCCCCCATATTCCAGCTTCTGCAACAGATCTTCGAGTGTGCAAATCTTCACGTGAGGCATATGCCGGAAGTGACAGCCTGTAGTCCGTAGTTCAGCGAGGTCAAGCATGCCAAGGAACTGCGCTAGTGGAAGCTGTGGGAGCAAGAAGACGACTTGATCCCACACCTTGCCAACAACCTGGTGCATCTGCTCATCTTGCTGGGAATGCTCCTCGGCCAGAATTCTGGTGCTGTGTTGATCCAGAACCAGGTCGCGCTGAGAAGTATTCCCAGCCTGGCAAGTCAAGAAAGAGCCTTCCGACATTGCGCTCAGTGTCAGCGAATCCTGAAAGGCTGGCAAGGCATCCTCGTCCTGCATCGCTCCGTCCACTACTCCATGGAGAAGCTTAGCGACTAGTACACCCGTAGGCGCGTCTTGCTGATTCTGGTGTTCTGCGTAACATAGAGGCCTAATGCTCAGAATAAGGTTTTCGGCTATATTGTGGTATCGTTATACCAAGGAACCCTTACAAACATCATGGGCAACTATCCAGGCTACACTATGCAGCGCCTGGACGTGACCGCCAGCTTGCCTCTGAACCCTGCGCCGTGGCGAGAGCATCTACGGCTCAACCCCGACAGAAGTTGCATCTCCTGTTTAGGGTTTAGGGTTTAGGGTTTAGGGGGCCCAAGACCCTGAAGCCAAGACCCTAGAGCAGGGCTCCTTTAGAGGGTTTAGGGTTTAGGGGCCTTAATAAGTAGAATAGGTGTTTGGGGGTATATTATACTACAATTATAAGAAGGATAGGTTTTGGGGTATATTATACTACAATTATAAGAAGGAACCCACTAAATAGTATAGGTAATTATTAAAGCCCCTATATTAGGGTTTAGGGGCTTGGGTTAGAGTTCAGGGTTTCGGGGTGGCAAAAACCGTACATTGCTTTGACTACCCGACACCATGGGAATCATGGTGTAGTCCTTGGTATGGGTGATGCAGGATATTAGGGGCGTCCCAACATACTATAGAAGCCCAAATAACTACCAATAGTATTCCTTAGGGTTCATTAGTACAGCTACTTATACCATACCAAAATCAAAAACCCTAGTCTCATTAAGGCCCCTATATAAGAACAACCCCCTCTGCTTGGGTCCTCGTCTCGGAGCATGTTCGCAATCATCTTCACGAGGTCCTTGCCGCGGACCTGTCCTGAGAGGGGTGGGTTCCGGGTTTGGAACTTTGGGTTCGGGTGCTAAGGTTTATTTGGTAGGGTTTAGGGTTTAGG
>CAJNDV010033136.1:14087-30886 GCA_905221635.1 Symbiodinium sp. CCMP2456
TTTTGTTTGTTCGTTTTTGTTTGTACTTGTTAGTTGTTGTCTGTTGTTGCTGTTCGTCGTCGTCGAACCAGTTGTTGTTGCGCTTGCTGTCGTGGTTGCTGCTGGGTGGTGGTGGTGCTGCTGCTGCCGCCGCTGCAGGAAAGTAACTTGTCGTCGTGAACCCTAAACCCTAAACCCTAAACCCCTAAACCCCTAAACCCCTAAACCCCTAAACCCTAAACCCCTAAACCCCTAAACCCTCTCTCACTCACTCGCGTGCTGGTAAGTCCCGTGCGTCGAGCATGCAAACCCCAAAAGCGAAGCCGCTGTGGCGACGCGGGGAAGAAACTTGACAGGAAAGCGTGAAACAAGGAGGCGCCTCAGGAAGAGGAGCCCGGATCCCCGGTTCGGAAAAGAAGCGATGGGCGCAAAGGAAGAACCCGCGGGGAAGGTCCGCAAGGAGCGGGATGATGTAGGCTGGCAAGACCAGATCAGATCGCCAATGACCAAAATCCAAATTCCAATGAGAAGCAACGAAGACGCGACCCAGCGGAAAGTGGAGGAAATGAAAGGCAGCCTCCGGGAGCAGAGATCGTAACACTTGGAGCCCGGCTCTGCCGGGAAATCCACGAATCCAAAGAGCCGATCCGCCTTTGACGGACGGGCAGACTTGGCGAAGAGACACAGTCGCCGCAAGTAGGTCGACCAGAGCGACTGGCGGGCCGAGGTCCGAAGGGACATGGCTATCCAAGGCGGAGCGCAAGGCAGCGAAACCCGCACGAGATGAGCGGTCCCAAGGTGCGTCAGCAACGGCAGTGAGCCACAGGCGCCAGAACCAATGCCATTGAGAGGGCAGTTGCCACACGAGGGACGAGGAGGAGCCAAGGAGCCCCGGCCACCAAAGGGATGGCACCCAGGAGTCTGCATCGGCACCAACAGAAGTACCTGGCATGAGAGAAAGCCACTTAGTGTGAGGGGGGTCACGGCGATATTCGCCTTGTGACTGATGTACAGAAGGCAGCGACAAGGGAGGCTGCAAAGTTCCGAAGGGGCACGCGCGAGTATGAAAAGCACCAGAGCCTGCCAATGACAACTCGGCACCATGACACTGGCCGGATGGAACCGGGGAGGCAGGGAGAGAAACCTCCCGACGTGCAGCATGTTCGACTTCGCCCGTCCGTAGCTGAGGAAGCGAACAACTCGTCTCTAAGCTCGTCGGGAGAGCAGGCCCAGCCTTCAGAGTGGGCAGCTCGCTGTGCCTTGGTAGCATTAAGCGGGCCAGGAAGCCCAAGAGGAGGGAGCCCGACATGGCCCCGCTGACCCGTGCGTTTGGAGCCGGTGCCATACACATATGATTCGCCAACCACAACACGCAAGCCATGTACACACGCAGGTGTGACACGTAAGTGGTATTTAAGGCGATCAGATGAGAACATCTCGGTGTTGCACCACAAACAAACTGTGCCGTTTGTGAGCCTCGTGAGCACATTGACAACAGAATGTTTACGGTGGACATGTGCCGCCAGAGCTTGCTTACTGGGAAGGCAGGCGTGACAGATAGGGCAGTCGGCAGGAATAGCTGGGCCCAGAACAGTCTTGATTTTGGGCGATGCGAAATCGCGCCAAAGCTGGCAGAAGGAAACATATTGGGTACCATACCGACTCAGATGGCGACACGCCGATAGGAGTGGCCGCGTCTGAGCACGGAGAGTGAGTAGGGTCACATCAGTTCGCTTAAAACCACCTGGGATGCTGCCAATAACTTGTTGGCACGCGTCAGTCAGAGTTTGGCACCAAACGGTAGCCCTGTTCCAGGCGGCATCGAAAAGCTCTAGGACCTTACTGGGACCCTTAGCTAGCAGCTGAAGAACAAGACGGGTTCGGGCCAGGCACACGGCATGTTCAGGAGCCGTCAAGCCAAATAGCGTAACTAACATGGGGCGGTGAAGGATGTGGGCAAACTGCCAGGACCCAACAACCTGGCGTGCAACGCGTTCAAAGAACCCTTGCGAGGGGCTAGTGGCCCGGGCGGACACAGCTACGGCTGTAGCCAGCGTCGCGTAGGCGGCTGGAAGTACTCGCCCTGAGACCCACGCCTGCTTAAGACGCCAAGGCAACGAAGGACAGGCAATCAAGCATTTAGCGTGTGATAGAGCCGAGTGGGCTCTTTGGGCACAGAGCTCATAGTCTCTCCGCCCATTGTCTCGCGGGACTTGAATGGAGCCCAAATAACGATACTCCGAGGACAGGCGCAAGGTATGGCCCGTACGGAGGACAAGAGAGGAGTCCCCCGAGAGCAGTTCACCTCGTGTGCGCCGAGCTTCAGTTCCACGTATTTCAAGCAAGGCCTCGGTCTTGCCAGCTCCCAGATTGACACGGAAATGCAAAAACTCCAGCGTGGAAATAACAATTTCTGCTAGTCGAGGGAATTGACTACGGAGCTCGATGGGCGAGTCAAAATCGGCAACCGCTGCGAGGTCATCTGCCCAGCCTAAAGGAAGGGCTTCGTCAATAGCTCCAATATAGGAACCGGCCGCACTTTGTGCGATCCCCTCATGGGCGCAGGCTGCGCGTATGTGCCTGAGTGCGACTGCAAAAAGAGCACCAAACAGAATGTCGGCTAGTCCGTCGCCAGGCCTGGAGCCGCGGGTAGCAACAAATACAGAGTTAGACCCGACAATCCTGAAAAAGAGCGCGCTCTTCATAGGGAACGCCGAGCAAGTCGAGCGCACCGCGGTCGAGTAGATTTTGAGCTAGGGCAGCAAGATGACGCAAGTGGACTTCAGATGCAGGTTCACCATCACGACAGCCGTGAAAGATGAGGTCTCTGTCAGTCTCGTAATATGCGGCCTGAATGTCCACGAAGAGGGTGGCGACACACCGACCGGCTTGAGTGCTCATACCAACAGCGGAACGGTATGCTGCCAGTGCGAAGCTAACAGGCACCCCAGCGCGGCCCCCTAGTTGGAGGTCGTCATAGCTGGTCAGAATACTCCGACCGATAGTGCGCCGCAGGTGTCCATGCCACACCTTAGGCATCCCGTTCAAGAGGGCAATGGCTCTATAGTTTTGTGGAAGCGCCGCAGGACCTTTTTTATAGAGGGCACATAAGAGTGCAGCCTTAAACTGCGGAGGTTCGCATCCTGTAAGCACTATCTGGGTGCACGTGCGCCACATCCACTGGCCAGAATAGACAGGGAAGAGAGACCAGATTTCTTTAATAACGCCGTCGGGGGCGGCGGTGGTGCAGGGTGGCCTTCCTGAAGTTACCCAAGCCTTAATCCTACCAGCAAGCTGCGGCTGTGTAACCGCAATACCACCTTCCTGTTGACGGAATTGCTCCTGAAGCGCAGCGTCGATGTCGTATCCGCCGGCAGCATGGACAGAGCGTTTTTCAACCGCTCGCCTGGATGCCCATCTCAACCCGTTGATAGCCTCTAGAGGTCGTCCATACCTATGCCAGTGCTCTGTTGCAGCAGTGGTTAGGGAGAGCATGTGGGCCTTCTTATCATTGGCGTGCCTGGGCATGAGTAACACGCTGCATCCGAAAGGACATGTATGGCTGCGTGGAAAAGGCGTGTATGCCAGACATTCGCACGCTGAGCGGCCAGGTAGCCGGCACTCTGGTCACGATTTCGCCAGACAGAAAAACAAGCCGAGAGAATCCGGCTAAACAGCTGATGACGAACATGTCTCAAATTGGCTCGCCAGTCACGCAATGTGGCGAGAAGGCCGTAAGACCTGTCACTAATATAGGGTTGTCGTGGCACCAAGGGTGGCTTGCATGGTAAGCTCTTTCGCCAACTGTCGTGCGCAGTAAGAAAGGCTTGGATACGATCTGCCATCGGCTGTGACGAAAGCTTCGTACCTTATCCCAGAGAGCTTGTCCCGTCGCTTGAACTTCCGTAACCCGCGCCGGTGATTTCTTCACTGAACGCACGAGTGGGCAGTGCAACCTCGTCCGTATCCTGAGGGCGACATGGTCAACTGACGGGCCGCCGACATCAAAGTCGAGCGCTTGGCAAGCAGACCGATGTTCCCAAGGTCCGACACGAAAAAGGAGGTGGTCCAGTCTGCGTCTGCGGCCACTCGTGTGTTGCCAACTCCATCCGGGCCCCTGCTGTATGTGGGCGTGGGTGGCTGGGGCTTCGAGACTCAGCGATTCACAAAAGTCGGCTAGATATTCGTCATTGGACGATGGTTCGTGTGTCGAGAGGAGCCGTCCTATGCGGTATTCCGCTTCATCTTGTGAACAAAAATCTGCATTGGCGTCAATCCCAATGAGGAGAGGCTTGCCGACCGGGGCCTGTTTGCTCAGATCACGAAGTGCCGTCCAGAACGCAAGAGCCTCTGCTGGCGGCCTAGCGGAGTGAGGAGCGTGTGCAGAAACAACTGTCAGAGGAAGCCTGGCATCGTTGCAAGTCACCGCGATCATCCTTGGCGTGGAGCCAAGAATTCGGCACGAGGATAACTGCAAGGGAGGGCTGCAGACCTCCGCCCTGATGCATACCTCGCATCCGTATTGCCCCTTTAAGGCACCTGAACGCCAAGTGAGCCATCCTGCTGTCTGCCATCGACCTGCCTTCCCGCGGGTCTCCTGTAGGCACACCACATCCGCAGACATCTTATGGAACTGCTCATAATAATATTGTCGCCTAGCCGCATGGCCCGAGGGGTTGAAGAAGCTGTGTGTAACATCTTTGATAGTCTGGACATTGACCGTCAAAGTGTGAAGCTCGAGGGTAGGCGTATCTCGAGGCGCCGCGCCTGCTTGTGATGTTACTGAACAATATAATAATAACGATAACGTTAGTCTTAATTGGGAATTAATATATGGTAAACAAACACAGGGATTTGGATTTGTTCGCTGACATATTCAGGAACCTGCAAAGGGGCAGTGGGGAAATGAAGCGTCGCCGATTCCCAACGCGCAGATGGCACGGCCCACAACCGCGCAAAGTCACACAAGTCCAGTGAGATCCGTCTCGCTGTGCCTCGCCCGAGAAGCTGCTGGCTGGTATGTTGCTCTGCGGCAAATGAAGCCAGCGCATCGACAAGTGTGTTAACCATGATGCCCACGTGGCTGTGGATATGCTTAAAGTTAGTACTGACTCGTGCTTGGACCGCTTGCCATGCACACCGGCACAGTTGAGCGTCCGCCCTGGTTGCTGCCGCCGTGCCGGCCGCTACTTGGAGGGCTGCAGAGTTATCGACAGCTATCGTTACCGATGAGGGCTGGCATTTAGTATGCAGGCTCCAAAGGTCTAGGGCGGCGCAACACCACAGAGCAGCACTCTGTAGAGCAGCAAGTTGGCTGGAATACGAGGCAAAGTGAGAACCTAAAGATGGCAGCCATGGGGTGGCATCAACCTTAGCCGCTTCCCATCCCATACGGTACCAAGTACCGGGGCAGTAAGCCCAGACTATAAAAGCCCAAGAACCCCCGCGCAAACCACTACCGTCAGTTGCGATGCAGAGGTGCTGTGGAACGCCTCCAATGCCCTGGGCATACTCCAAGCGCGCTGATAAGAGGTCGGAAGTACTGTCGGCAGCTCTTGAATCAAGGGCTGGTACCACCAACGAGAGTGGAGGTATCGGCCTGGAGTCTGCAGACCTCGGTGAGGTCTAGATCCCAGGCGTCATCACCTCGTTTGCGCCAATGGGGGGGAGCGCCCTCAGCAGCGAGATAACATCCGAGCCTCATGAGCATCCACTGCATAAGACGTACGCTGTGCTGTAGAGCGCGCCAATCCCCGGCGGTTGGGGCGATGGCGTGTCCTCTGTTGCGGCCTACAGGGCTAGGGTCGGAGCCACCCAGACGCTCGATGCCGATAGGCAAGGCAAGGCCGGGGTGCGTATCCTGCCTCTTGCAGGCTGGACTTCTCTGAAACACGTATTCCTGGTCACCTAAAATTGACTCTCTAACGTGGTGACACTGTAAGAAAGGTCCGGACAGCCAGTACAGGGCAGCTATACTAACAGTGCGCGGCATATACCTCCCCAGACCTAACAGGAGGATCCCGACCGGGAAAGGGTAAACGACACGCGTACGCTTACCAGCATAGCTGCGCTCAGACTGGGGAACTGGTGCGAAGTGAATGATGTCCCCATCTCGCAAAGCATCATCAGCTTGAACCCCACTGGAGCCGAGGAGGTAGCCACGGGTCTGTTGCCCGGGCTGCCAGTTCCGCAACAACTGCGGAGGATGCAAACGGATGCACTGTATGGCAGTGTCCTCTCAGAATATCAGCTTCCTGATGCTCAAGGATAACGTTACAAAGCAGGGGGTCAGAGGCTCGCTGACACAGATGCGGGTCATCATCGTAGGCCCAGGGAACCGGGGCCCATATGCCTGGGTACCTATTGCAGAAAGTACCTTCGAAAGTCTGACGATTGGCGCTCCACGCGACTCCGTGCGGGATGGTGGTGCGGGTAGGCCGGACAACAGTGAGGGGGCCGACAACCCTGAAATCAAATTGCCACATTGCAGAGTGCCGAACAGCCCTACCATCCTGAAAGATTGGCGGAGTAAGGCATCCTCCCGGCGGCGGCATTTGCACTACCAGGACTACATCCCCGTCTCGCCAAGTTACGGCCTCCGCAGGGCTCGCCCCTAAGGGCGCCGCACTTATCGGCGGCCGTAAAGAGAGAATCGTGGCAGCAACCTGACCTCTAACTACCCGGTTAACCAATCAACATCGCATCGGCGAGGGATCAGAATGGCTAACTGCCACGTGTCCGCCACACAGAGCACGCACACAAGCAGAGTGGTAGGGGCTCGCGGGATGCAAAGTAATTGGCCAGGGTGGATACCAGGCCAGACTGGGGTAAGGTCCCTGAACCAGAGAGGCCCACCTCCTGCAAAAGAGTCGTATAAGTCATCAACATAAGTATTGGGACTAAGGCTGACCGGCAAATGTGACGTTCCAAATGGGGAAACGAAGATTGCAACCTGGCCATGCAGTACAGTCTCATGTAGAACTCGTTCCAATCCTGGCACTCGCCACGGGAACTTGCCGACCGAGACAGTGGTGCTAGCAGGCTGAGGTGTGGAGGTTGGGGCAGCAGCGGCAAGATGCAGCAGAAAAAACACCTGAGATGGAGGAAGCCGAGAACGGGTGCAGGAGCCGGGCAGCTGATGTAGGACGCCGAGCCGGGACGAGAATGTCCCCGTTTCTAGGGGAAATCGGGGAGCCACGCGCTTCAAGATCCGGCCGCAGACGCCACCCTTGCGGGATGGGGTCCTGTGTCAAGGCGGGGTCAATCTGGTGGCAAATTGTAGGCTCAAAAGAGTAGGGTTTGTCCAGGAGTACATTGACAGCCCCAGACGGCGGCCGGACAACGAAATGACATTCGCCGTCCCGAAAGTGGGGCGTAGGCACCCAACGGTGGGGCCCTGGCAGCGAGCGTGGTTCTAAGAATTGAAGCCATCTAGGAGACCAGATGAAACCTGCGGGTATGAAGACGCGGCTGCGGTCATGCTCCGGATCTTTGGTCGGTTCCCAGACATACGCCCAGCTATCCTGTTGGATCTGGAAGCTCGTATGCCAACAGTTGTACGCATCGAGGGTAGACAGCCTGGGGCCGACTCCGGAAGGCGAGATGAGCCCGAGAAAGTGCTGAGCTCAGGCTGCCATTGCACGCCCGGAGGCAGGAATGTGACAATTGGCGCTCGGCGGTCTGGTGACCACAAGCATACATGTTGTCCATACGCAAGCTGAAACGGGAGCCCCCAAGAGACCGAATCGCGTACTAGAGAATCGGAAACTATAGGCACCTCAGAAGGCTCGGCTGGAGAGGTCTCAAACTCAACGACATCCCCGTTGCGGAGACTGAGGACTTCTCTGTGCAGATACTCGGCAGAATGTGCTAGCGAAGGGCCGCCAGCAATGCGATGCACGTTCCATCCAGCGAGGGAGCACGCGGCACGTAAAAGGAATGCACGGCGGATAGCAGCAGGCAACACCAATGCACATGGCTGGGCGCGCCAGCGTAGGAGAACGCAAACGTTTTCAAGCCCAACCGGGCAGGGGACGAAGGAGAGCCGGTCAGGGCGGCCAGGCCACACCGGAACAATCCGCGGACCCCAAACCTGAAAAGTGTCAGCAAAATGCTGCCAGACCGCGGTAATCGTACTGTGCGAGGTCAAAGTGTGCATACCTTGTGGACCTGTAAGGGGGCAAATGAAATTGCACTGACACCCGGCTTGCTCGCTAATCCCTTCCAGAGTTCGCTCTTCCTCTGGGAGCCTCCAGGGAAAAAGACTCACAGCATAGGGCCTGCGGTGTGCATACGTAGAGGCAAAGGTCTGAGTCATAGCTGCAGCATGGGACAGGGACAGAAGGCAGAGAACCGGCCATTTCAAAATGCAAAGTGTAATTGCTAAACTTCCAGCGGCTCTATTGGCGTCCGAACGCACCGGGGCAGGCGGCGGCGGACCATAGGGGCCAAAGTCGACAGACAAACAATCACCGTCACGAAGCCGAGTAGTTCTCTCAGGGTCCCTGCGAAAAGGATAAGGGATTCTCAACCTCCCTTCGCGGCCCTGGACCGTGATGGGTCGATAGTGGCCTGGGGCTAAGGTGTTCTCAACACAGCAGGCATTAAGTTCATCACCACACTTAAGCACAACAGACACCAGAGACGGGTTAGCTGCTGACGGGATCAGGTGTAGAGCCGAAGTATCAGGTTGTGGTTGAACACACACTAGCGGCTGCCAGCCTCTCCGCGCAGCGTGATCATCAACAGCCTGGTCAAACACAAAAGTGCTATCAATAGATGCACTAGATGCCCGACTTTGAGAGCGTGTGGTGAAGGGGTTATGCACACGGATAGGGCACCCTGCTGGAATAAAAGGTCTCTGCGTCTGGCCTGTACTAAGCCCAGCCATGTGCGCAATGACCCTGTGCTGGACCTGTGATGTGAGTCCCACATCGAAAGGGCGTCCCAAGATTGGGTGTGGGAGTGGGCGGGGCGGTGTCCGTGAGGTCAGGCGAAGCAGGAGAAGAAGGATTTCCTTCAGAAGCACTATCATCGCCGTTGGCTGAAATCAGGCGAAAGAGCCCCAGAACTCCGAAGAGGGTGCCCCACCTACCGTGTTGCGCGGCTAAAGCAACAAGGACAACACCGCTAAGGCGACCAGATTCCGCACTCCCCGGGTTATCTGCATTACCTTCCTGAGGGAGCGCTTCAGAGTGACTGGCTTCACCAGAAAACACCGGCATAGGGCCGCGAGTTTGAGGCTGGGCTTGCGAGCTGAGGAGGCACTCGACAAGCACACTGAGCTGTTGACTGACCTCAGTCAGCTGCGTGGCCACACGAGAAAAAGTCGCCTCACTAAGCTCGTTTCCACCCTGCTCACTGTGCTGTCGTCTAGGCGGACGAGTGTGCACTCGTACGTCATGTTCGCCACTGGAGGCCATTTCTCCCCTGGGGCCAAAACAGATATCGTATTCAAACTGGGGCGCAATCGGAGAGTCCGTCGGGGTATCCCATGTCGAGAGACCCGCGTGGCCCCGCCGCACTCTGACGAGAGTGATAATTGTGCCGTGGATAGGTGTCGCGAGGGCGGTACCATACGACAATAAACGACTATTGTGCCACACCCCAAACTGGCCTGCCGAGAAAAAGGTGTCACCAAAGCGCTCATATGCTACCTGGCCGATATATTGCCAGTCGAAATTTGGCGGACTGGCGTCTATCACAGTAGCCCGTCCCTGATAGTGCAGCAGCCAGAACATGAAAGGAGGCGCAGCTCCCGAGGGCACTTGAAGGATATGCGCGACCCCTTGGAAAGACCTCGGTGTGGCCCACACAAAATCCCCTTGAGACGATACTCCTCGTGCCGTGTTGGCGACACAACCAGCCATGTAGACAGGATCCGGCGTCGGGTTGTATCGTACAGCAGTGGGAGCATCAAGCGAAAATGTCCATACTCTCGTTTCGGTTGGAGTCGGAGCGACAGGCGCTCCCACGAGGATACTGCGGGAGTAGTGCCAGCTCGCACTATCGCAACCGGTTGCATAGCCGAACAAGGCATGAGAAACGCCTGTCAAATGAAAGGAAACCACCCAAAAGGGAGCCGACCTCTGACGCCGCCGGTGAGAGTGCCAATAGCGACCTCAGTCAGTACAAGGCCGGCTGAAATCAGGTAGCCGGTAACACGAGAATGCGACACGGAGATAGACGCACGCACTCCTTGTGGAATCCGGTGTAGGCGTGCTGCTTCTGGCGAAAATGACAAACCTTGGACCTGTCCGAGCGAATTAATGGTAACCGTCATCTTATCGGAGCCCTCGTACCAAGGGCCAACAGGTCGCAGGAGTTCCCTAGACAACCCGTCGCGAATGACCCACCAAAATGAGGAATCATCAGGCACGGAGAGCACATCCAGGGAAGTAGCCTGCGTGTCAAAGGCGACATAGAGGCGCCTAGATTGGTCGTGCCCCAGGGCGCTCAAGGCCGCAAGGAAGGATGCCAGGGGGCACTCGCGATCGACATTCATAAGAGCAGGGCCCTGGAAAGGCATCCACAAATGGATCCGTGCTAGCCGGTATGGAGAGTGCGCCTGTAAATATTGATGCAGATTAGCCGGAGAAATGCTGAAATGCGTTTGCTGGCAGGAAAGCTCGTGGCACCAGGCCATGGTGCAGGTTCGCGAAGTATCGGCAAGGATAACAACCGGATGGTCATCAGTCTCAACAATGTCTTCGGCCTCAGAGAGCGAAGCCGCAAGGGCCGGAGTATGCCAAGCTAACAATGCCAGAAGAATGACAGCTGGCCGGCGCAGGAAGAAGAGCAACAACCCATGAGCAAGCGCAGCCTGACTGTTGTCGTGTCGAGTTGAAGCACTAGCATTGGGCGAGATCCCGTGCGATTGCTGACTTGAGTCAGCCTGGTGGCAGGCAACTGCCGGGGGCACATCAGGTACCAGCATGGCGCAGGAACCTGCTAGAGCCTGTAAGTCTTCGGGCCATCTCCAGGGTCGGAACTCTCCCTGGAGAACAAGACTCGGCAAATCCCACGCAGTAGTCCCGCCAATATCAATATCTGCGACGTGTTGCCATTCTATGACAGGCGTGCTGGTCCGACCCGCAGAGCCCACGGCAGAGAAGGCGCGGAACAGGGAATGTTGCATGTCACGCCGTAGGCGGGGCAAGAATAGTGGTGTCAGGACCTGAGGTAACAAAGCCTGGTGCTGGCCAACACCCGACAGCCGAAAGTCCACTGGAGATTACCGCAGAGGCCGCAAAAACTACACCCGCTCCTATAGCACCAAAACCTGTTTGCGATGCCACATCGCGTTGGTGTGGCAGCGTGGTGGAAGCAAGCAACCCGATCGGCCCACGCGCCTCCTGGAGATTCACTGTTGGGCGAATATCATATTGCGCTAGACTCCAGCCGAAATCTCGGGCTCTAACCAGATCGATCCCTAAGTGGAGAAACCTGAAGGCAGCTCCATGCTTAGTCTGAGGTGGCGCATAATCAAGTTGGCGAAGTACAACAACACCGAAGTCTAAAACCTCGCGCCAAAAATCAGCAAGCTGTCCGCCCTGTGAAATTAAGAGGCTAAGAGACAAATCTTGGCTGCGCTGAGCGTCAACAGTATAGACTATCGGGCAGAAGAGAGGATCCTGCAGGTCGGTAAGCGCAACGACTAGCGTGTTCTTGCCTCTTTGTGGAAGAAAGAAAAGGGGCTCAGCACTGCTGCGAAGCGGGACAGCGACCACACCTACATCGAGACACCTCTGCCTTCCGAGCCACTGGGTGAGGGCTGAGGCAATCCTGTCTGGAATAGCCCCACCCCTGAATTTGACGCGTAATAAACCTAAGTCGACACTGGTAACAAAAGCTGAGGACCAACCTCCCGACGCCTGCTCTGTTGGATTCTGGCATTCCTGGCATGTATATATGCCTAACTCCCGAGTGGGCCAAACTCGGTCCTCCTTGGCCCGCACAACATCACCATGCCTAAGGCTCCCTGCATGCGAAACCTCAATGCGAAAATACTTATCCGGGAGGTGGGTTCGGAGAGCCTCCAGAATGGCATGTCCTGGATTATTTCTGGAGACACATAACCAATCACAGCCAGCATCTATGATGATAGTCACCTGGGACTGGTCTCGTGAGGGTGCGACAGTCTGTACGGTCCCTGACAGGAACTGAGGTTGGACAGCGACTGGGGACTTCCTACCATAAACACCGCCAGCCTCAGACAAAATAGCATGTAGCCTGGCCTTATTAGTATCGCCCCCAAGTAGAAAGGACTGGCACCTTCCTGGGGAGCACACAACCTGAACATTTGGGTGCTCCACAACGAGGCGGCGAGGCTCTCATCCGCAGGCCCTGACTCCAAGTCGAATGCGAGGCTCTGGGCGATTCGTGAATGTGCTTCGGCTGACGCTATGCTCGGTGTATACTCAGAGAGCACGTCAGGGGCAGGGAGTATCGCACCGTCCGCCCTATTATCAGAGACATAGCTATTCTCCTCTGTGACAGCCGCAACGCCGAGGAGACCAGCAGCGGTGCCAAGGCTCAGGAAACCTGAACGACCCTGAACAATCCATAAGGCGAGACAGACGAGCCACCCGGGGCGGATGGTGGCACGAGACGGCGAGCAGCTGGTGGTGGCTCCGCCGACGACTTGACGTTCACTGGCCGGCCTACTCAGCAACCTCAGCACCACATGAGTATCAGGTAATCCCTCATGAAGTCGACCATCGTGCAGGACTTGGTGCCCTCCTCCGCTCTCGTAGAGATGTCTGAGCTGCAAATTACGGTATCTCGCGCAGGGCTGCTCCGCAATTGCCTGAGTGGCCACACACAACGGGGTGATCCCTGGCCTGGCTGAGGATGAGAGGATGCCGCCCCCGTGTAGGCGCAGATCAACGACATACGGGACCAAGCCAGGAGGGCACCTCGTGGCCAGGTATTGATGAGGGGGCAGGGCAGGCAGTCGGGCTCCTAGCTGGAAAACCCTGAAACCAGAAGTCGCAACCGTAGGCGTGCTAGCAGTACTCCCATCTTCATTTAGAAAAGGAGCATGCTCATGGCCTGTGTGCTGCCGAGCATGGAAGCTACCGAAATGGAGCCCGTTATACAGCACCACGCTGTTAGATCCTTCAGGAACGTACGGATCTAAGGCCGGAATGTCTTTGGCAACATCGATTCTTGGCTCCTGGCGGACAGCACATGGAACTTCCCCGATGTCCGGCCGGCAAGCGCGTTGAGGGTTCCGTGAAGCACCACTAGAAGTCGGGCTCGCTGCGGGAGCTGACCCACCTGTAGTATTATCATAGCCAGGCATGGCGGAGGCGCCTGGTGTGAAAAGGAGTCAGATAAAGAACACTCCTTTGAGGCGTCGCCGCGACGAGGCAAGGGGCAACAGCCGTTTAGAAGAGGCCCTCCCAAAGAAATAGAGGGGCTTAGAAGAGAGCACGCATCGAAAGAGACGCCAAATCCAGGCAATGTCAGAACCAGTCGCCTGGGGGGCTCCGCAAGGTCTCCTCCTCCTCAGCAGATAAGCCTCTAGCAAGTGTACCAGCGCAGCCCAGGGGGCGACACTATATACAGCTATGTACATTCCAATGTACAAGTGCATAGCCGAGTGATCCCTCAGAACCTTTCGACCGAATCCTGCGTGACCTGAGGGCTGTAGGGACACGCTTGTGCCATCAGAATCTCGGTGGCCTGTGAGCGCTGAGAGGAGATATGTCCACGGATCAGTCCTGGGTGTTCGAGTAGTAGTGCAGGGTATAGCCACTCCTGGGCTGTGGTCGGCCCGAAAGTATACGGGTCGGGAAGAAGGCCCATTGTCACCTGGACAGCCACCACCAATCCTTGGGGAACTGCTGGGAGTGCACTGGGGCATAGCCGGAGTCTTTGAAGCATATCCGGAATAGCAATCATTATGTCTTCCATCCCTCGGTCGTGCCGAGTGCCGAGAGGAATGGACACCACCGACAGCCTGCCATAGGGTAGTAGCCACGCCTACCACTTCTGGGAGCTGAGCCGGGTCTGACTGCAAAGGCCACATGGCATCCTGTGAGGGGTCCGACGCGAGCTCTCCTATCGGTGCGTCTCCATTCGGGATAACATAGTCCATAACCTGCATACAGGCGGAGAACCATCTTCCACGGTCCGACACCACCGCGTCGCCGTCGGCGAGGAGCTCGACTTCGTCCTGCGCGTCGATCTGCGTGAGGGTAGGCCTTCTGCTCACCTCCGGAGTGCGCCCTGTCGCAGTAGACGGCCATGGAGCTGCGATTTCCCTTCTGGGGCTTTTGCTGGGTCTTTCCGCAAAGGTGCGGGAAGTCCGTTTGTTCCCCCATCGGCGTCCTGTAGGTACTGCTGGATTGGTCTCCGGTCCGGCCATCCCTAACAAATCGGCCTCGATCGTCGTGGCCCGTCCCTCGGCGGCACTGCAGCCAGCAAATGCGCCCGTGGCCCCGGAGGAGCCCGTGCCTCGGAATGCTGGCATGAGATCCATACCTTCGTCCGCAACAGGGTTGCGAACAGAGGCCACCACGTTGCTGGCAAGGCTTGGGTGCACAGCCATGACCTGGTCCAGGGCTCCATCTACGGTAGCCGGGACCACACTGAAAGCCCTCAGACTCGCTGCAATATTCAGGACTGCTTGGTCCTGGGCCGCTGTCCACACTGGTCCCAGGGAGGACAAGGCATGTGCTACCATCTCCTCCGTGGTAAGGGAAGGCTGGTCTAGCAGCACGCTTCGCATTTCTTGACAGGCTTGTGCAAGGTCCTCGTCCAGCTTGCTTCCAAGTGCTTGCACCCTTTGCACCAGGCCGACCAGATGGTGTCCAATGGTGGTTGCCCACACCATAAGAGCTTCCCGTAGTTCCTGTTTAGCCTTTAAGTCTCCGCTGATCCTCTTGGAGAGCTTCCTGGTGGCTGTAGCACGTCGTTGAGCCTGTTGCTCTGCTGTTTGATCTCCTGGGACTGTAGTGGGCGCCCCCCATAAGTCCTGAGTAGAGCGAGTCGTAATTGCCTGCAGGGAGGCGACCACAGCTTGGGGAAGAGCAAAATCGAAATGTGAGGCTTTTGGTCCAGATTCCAGTCCTTTGCCACCAGACTTGGCACCTCGCCCTGCGCCTCCGGATCCGTATTTCGGAGGCATGCTCCCGTGATGCCTTTGAAGGATCAGAAACTCCGCGGGGAAGTAGGCCTTCCGCAAAATTTTTCTGGCACGTGCTCTGGCCTTGCGCTGGCGTCGGTGCCAGGGCGGGCTTGGCGGTCTCCGCCGCCTGTGGTTGGGAATGTCGCGTCACCCAACCAGATAAGAAAAATTCCGAATAGGAAGAGTGGACACAATAAAGCGTAGGCCGACCTGAACATCCACGGTCCCGCAAAGGTGTCAGCACAGTAAAGTGCAGTGAGACCCCGCGGGATACAAGGGAGCTCGCGGCTCCAAGGGCTAAGCCCGGCCGTAGCAACACCAGCCTATTAAAAGGCAGTGATGGAAGCTCCCCCCGCAATGGGTCAAGGAGCGAGCGCAGGCGAACAAAGGCCAAACGCAGCGCGAGCCGATATGGCACGCGGGGGTTGGGAATACGCAAAAAACTGGACACTCCAAGGGAGACGTCCAGTCTACTCACGCTTAAACCACAACGCCTAACCCCTAAACCCCTAAATCCCTAAACCCCTAAACCCTAAAAAGGAAGGCATGAATCTGTGTGTCGTGAGGCTACGTTTTGTCGGAGGAAGAGCAGCTGCTACAGCTCATCCGCGCCTTTGGCATGCTTCCCGAACCCCTTGGTGTTGCTGTTTGGCGGACTTGGGCTCTAAAAGTTGGAGTCGTTTGTAGGCATAGGCCTAGGTGGGTTTTGATGAAGGTGTTTGGATATTTCAAGCAATCGACCCTCTTGGAGTTGGGGTTTGAGAGTTTGTGCATCTGCCCCTTGAGTCTTGTCGAATTCGGAGAAAGGTTTGGGGTTACGGGGCCGGATCAGAATCGTGGGACAGCATGAAAATGAAAATCTTTCGTTGCACCCGAAGGCTCACTCCAACCTCAGAGCCCGAAGCCCTTGGCACCATGACCCTGTCCTCGCAACTTCAAGAGCTTCGCGTCGAGAAGCTGAAGGTTTGGTCGAAGGTGCGGTTCAACTTTACCTGGCACCACAAAAACTCTAAGCTTTAAGCCAGAAACCTCAACTGTTCAGGTCTTAATCGAAACCGGTCCTCACTATTTCACAAAGCCTAGCCCCTTCCTTGAGCCCGGTGTTTATTTAGGCCGGGAAGAAACCATCGTTTTCCATGTGGCTCGGCCGTGAAGGGGAGAGGTTGCTCAGGGGCTGGTATTGTTGGCGTCTTTATTATGGCTATTGCTATTATTGTTACAAGTAGTAATTTTTCGCTACTACCATCATGACAGGAGTATATTCTTACTACAATTGCCACTATTCCCACAAATTGCCGCTGTATAGTGCTTTTATTGCTATCAGTTATTGCTATCAGTGGGGGTGAAGAGCATGCTACCCCCTAACATGTGTCTTTCCCCACACATGGAGTTGGAATTACGTCGTCGCAGTCCGTGCAGTAGTTACAGTCGTACTTGGTAGTCAGTAGTAGTAGTAGTAGTAGTAGTAGTAGTAGCAGTAGTAGTAGTAGTAGTAGTAGTAGTAGTAGTAGCAGTGGTAGTAATAGTAGGCAGAGGAGGAGTAGTAGTAGCAGTAGTGGTATTGGTAGTGGTAGTGGTAGTGGTAGTGGTAGTAGTAGTAGTAGTAGTAGTGGTAGTAGTAGTAGTAGTCGTAGTCGTAGTAGTAGTAGTAGTAGTAGTAGTTGTAGTTGTAGTAGTGATAGTA
>CAJNDV010033137.1:0-12886 GCA_905221635.1 Symbiodinium sp. CCMP2456
TTTAGGGTATGTAGGGTTTAAGGGTTTAGGGTTTAAAGGAAACTACAGGTGGGGAGTTAGGGTATATGGGGTTTAGGGTTTAAGGTTTTAGGGTTTAGGGTTTAGGGTTTAGGGTACTACAGGTGGGGAGTTTAGGGTATATAGGGCCTCTATAAGGCTTCTATAAAGTATATAGACCTTCTATAAGGCTCCTATAACGGTAACTACCCACCTGAGAATGTCCTAGAAATGACCCTTCAGAACACGAGGACCCCCTAATGTAGATAATATAGGGGCCTTAATAATTAGAATCGTGTTTTGGGGTATAAAGTATAATAAGAACCCCCAAACTAGTGTAGGTAATTCTTTAGGCGCCTACATTACCAGAGAGTATCCTCAACATATATATATATATATACACATACAACAGGCCCCAAGAGGCATCCCCACTGTTAGAAACCTCATGTATCAGCCAAAACACACTTGCAGAAGTTTCAGAAACGAAAGGACCGTATAAGACGGGTTTAGGGTTTAGGGTACCCGAGCCCGCAAATAGTTTACAGCAGCTTTCTGGAAGCCCCCGGACCCCTGAACCGTAAAGAGTCCCAGAACCCTTATGCCCTAAAACCCTAAAGCCCTACTTGATGGTTCGTGGGACTTAATAAGTGCAGTTATAAGTACCTTAATTGGGGTTATAAGTATTTCTACACATAGTCAATCATAGTCACCTCATATATCACCCCAGATACTACGTGTCATGAACCTGAAAGCAGACCCCAAACCCCACCTTGAAGGGTCGAGGAGCTTCTTCCCCTGTCCACTCCTAGCACTCGCTTCGCCAGAATCTTTGCTGGCGCTTGAGCCGAGGTGGCCAAGAAAATCAAGGAACATGTGTAGCTTTGGCGTTTAGGGCGTCGGGGTTGAGGATACCGAGCTCGAAGTTAAGCTCTCTTCCTGCAGGTGTTCTCGCAGGCTGGGTCTCATGGCTACTATGCACTTTGAGCCTCACGTGCAGACTATCGTATAATGGGGCCTTTCAGGACTCCGCTTCTGATCCCCACTATAGTGGGTGGTCATGTTCCCTTTGCCCCAATGCAATACTCATGCTCATGTCCATATCCATATCCACACACGGACTGTTCGACTCGCTACTCAAAGTTGCAGGCGCACATCAAAACTCGCCCCGGAGTTGGGACTTAGGCTTGGGACTTAGGCTTCAGGGCTTACAGCTGTGGGTTTCGGGGCTCGACTTTAAGTTCCGAGTTTCGGGTCCAAGTATTAAGTTCTTGAAAGCCTCAGATTGGTGCTGAGGGGTTTAAGCTTCAGGGTCTTGGCTTCGAAGTTTGGGCTGATCCTGGCAAACCCTTCACTGCCTAAAAATGCTTAGATGCCAAGTAAGCTTCAACAAAGTCTTCTGATCTTATACCACGCTGCATGGAGTGCGGATGCAGTAAGTAGGCAACCGCCCACATGGCCCATACAAGATCCTGCGCATCTGAAGCACAGGAACAACCTAAACTCCAACATGGAGACACTACCCTAGATCCACAGCCCTAGGCCAAACAAACCCTAAACCCTAAACCCTAAACCCTAAACCCAAACAGCACAGTAGCAACTTCCGAAAGCTGGAACTCCAGAACCCGAAGGAACCTCAAGCTCGACTTTGGCGACGGGAGCCTCCGCGAAAGAAAGGAAAGGTAAACCCTAGGGCTCCAAGTATACAAGTAGAACCTACTTTGGGGTCTAAAGTCTGTAAATAGTACCTACCCTAAACCCTAAACCCTAAACCCTAAACCCTAAACCCTAAACCCTAAACCCTACTTTGGGCTTTTTGGAGCCCCAGGTAAAAGGAAGCACAATCAAACAAAACCGCAGTCTCAAGATGGGGAGCCGGTGTACCCCTACCGCAACTGAGATATAAAGCCTGAAGTATATAGGGGGTTTAGGGTTTAGGGTTTAGGGTTTAGGGTACGTTCTGGTTTGAGAACTTCTCCGTTTTGAATAAAGGTTGCGGGCTGCAAACCTTAAAACGTCCTGCTAGGGGACCTTGGATTTTGGGCAGATCTCCAAGAACTTTGGCGAAGCACATATATAGATACATACATACATACATACATACATACATACATACATACATACATACATGCATACATACGTACATACGTACATACGTACATACGTACGTACGTACATACATACATACTTACATACATGAATGCATGCCTACAGAAATATGTACATGCATGTGTGTGTATATATATAATATGTATATCATATGTGAACGGAGAGGCATGCAACGCGATTTCGGCTACTCTGTCCCACTCCTCCTTTCGAAAGTGTAGACCTGCATTCAACAAATGCCTGACCGTCTCGGGATGGCCAGGCGTCGTCGGCCAGAACCTTGGAAGAGCTTCGATCTTTTGGAAGGCTGCGGAGGAAGACTCGGAGACTTGGGCTTTCGGACATCCCTTTTTAGCATGGCTTGGTTCTCCGACACGAAATAGCGATCAATATCACCGGGTCACCATCGAGTGTTGCGAGATCTTTGTGCCTTACGCAACTTATAGACTTATCTCTAAACGATCGTCCTGAAGGCGGTAATGTCAAGGCCCTCGCATCTCCAGCAACAGCAACCGTCACAGAGAAATCCGGAGGCCACAGCAGAGACAGGTACTAATGCTCGCCGCAGAACATGTCGAAGCCAAAGCCAGGTAGCCGACAGCTACACAAAAACACGGTAGCCCCAAAGCCGAACCTTGGAACGGCAAACCTTCTGGTTCGCCGAGGTTCTGATCAGATGTGAGTTTAGGGTGGTATCTTAGTGAAACGTAGAGCCCAGCACAAACACTCACTGCGCGACACACTAAAATTAGTCAGGCCTCACGAATGTAGACGCTAGTTGCTTCCCACAGTCTAGATATCCAACAACAACCCAGATCCTATATGCAAAAATATCAAAAACCCGATAACCCATCGGGCCAAACATCCTGCAAGCATCTTTGCGAGAACCTAAAAACCAAACATAAGTAAACAACTAAACTCAAATTTCGACACCAGCCAGGACAGATCCCGGAAGCCCTCCCAGAGATTTTAGATCCTTGCCTTGATTCCCCAAAGCCAAATCCCAAAATCCAACATCCCGAGGGCTAAACCCCCAACAAGAGTCCCAACCGCGAAGGCCTCGAGGTTCCTATGGGAGATAAAGGGCAGCTCGCCCGTGAGGCTGTGCCTCGGCTCTGGATTCTTTTCTCGAGGTTTCGCACATGTGCTCTACGATGTTCTTGCTCAGTACGTTGCCATGATGATTCGGAGACATAGACACGCCGAAGAAGACTGAGGCACGCACAGACAGACGGACAGACGGACGGACGGACAGATAGACCGACAGACAGACGGACGCAAACAGACAGGCCGACCGACCGACCGACGGCCAGACCGACAGACGGACAGACATGCATGCATATAGGCAGGTAAAATGACATATGTACAGTATGTTAGATTGGTAAACGACTACGCTGCAAGTGATAGAATGGCAGTAGGTCGGTAGATAGAGACAAAAAGCTAGAGACATCCACATGCTGTATAGCCGGCTCACTCTACTGGCCAAGCTGCCCACTGCTGTTCTGTATTCATGTTGGATAGAAACATGTGCTTGCAACACTGTCGTGCACCAACGCACTCGCAACGCAACAATATTGTGGAATGCCCTGGAAATTTGTAACGACGAAGTGCTAGTTGGAAAGGAAGACCTGTCCACCATGCCATGCAACAAAGCTGCTCCGAACAAGAAACCAACCCAAAGCCCGAACAGTCTCCCATAGAAGCCTTCCCTTTCCTGGGGCATGGGGTGGAGGTGAGTTAATCAGTTGCTTTCCAAGCGGAATCTGATCCCAGGAAACTTAGCCACCCAAGCGTCTGGGCTGGTATTGCTCGCCCCATTGAGAATGCCAACCCTGGTTGGGGCTCCTGCGGGTAGATGGTGATGCTCTCTATCCACAGCGGCGCCGAGCCTGCGCAAGCCCCGGGTAAATTCAGGCTGCGGAATCAGGCTTCAGAGTCTTCTTTCGTTCGTGTTTCGCAGAGCTTTGCCTTAGCTTGGCGGGCTGCTTCGGATTGAGGGATGAAGCGAGGAGTGAAGCTTGTGATTTTCAAGCGCGTCGATGTCAAAGGGTCAGCTCAGCGATCTGTGGCTCGAGTCGTTTTGAGAGGCCATCGCAAAGCCTTGTGAGTCCTTGTGCTCCTAATTCAGGCGACATGCCCAAACCCAAACTGTGAAAGGCTGTTTATCTGGCGCCTATGCCCACCCCAACCCCTATCCAGTAGCTTTATGATAAGGTAGGGGCGGACGCGGGCGGTGCACCTCATCTTCCACAGAACTTGATAGAGGCTTCCTCTCTCCCCTTTGCTTTTGCTTGGAAGATGTGGTTCTACCCCAGAGAGTTCAAGCAAGCAGCCTAGAATCGCCGAGCACTAAACCAGAGTAGTTGGGGGGCTGCTGAACGAAGCTTTCCTCGCCGAAAACACAAGACCCCTATGTTACCGTGTACTTAAGGATGGTCTGAATGCGTATCCTTCGTTTACTCTACATGCCAACCTCGATGATTTAGCAGCTGCTCACGAAGCCCTTGCTGCAGACATGCACGACAGTCTGCTGCAAACTCACCACAACCATGCCTTCCCCACAAAAGTCTCCACAAGCCCACAAGCCAGGAATCTCCACAGAAAGCCGAAAGGCATCAGGTTTTGGCCGCAGTCAACAGTTTAGGATTTCTGCCCGCCTATTCCCGACCCCGCTGCCTGGGCGAGCAAAAGTTCCCTCGCCAGGTGCTGGTAGAAAGCCGAACCCTCGTTTCGGTTGCGAGTCTTAGAGTCTAAGGGCTGATCTCAGGATTTTTGGGGGGGCTTTGTCTGATAGAATGGTTTTGTCACTTCGCCGAATAATCGATGCCTAGTCTCCGGAGAGGGAAGCACTTTGGGGCAGCTTGGTCTCGCTTTGTCGCTCGGCAGCCAAAACGACTGTCAGGATTCGGCAGGTGCATACTTATTATCATATCCTCGTATTATATGTATAAGTACACAAATAGATACTACAGACATCAAAACATAAATAAGTATATATGAATCACGTGAACACTTCAGGAGGCTCCAGTCTCTCGCCCCTGACGTTAGCATGTTGCGGCGCGACGCGAGAGCCCTCTAGAGGACATTGCATTTCCTGGTTTGCGGGGCCAGGTTCTGCGAGGCTTGAACCTGTCAGGCAGGCCCTTAACAAACAGCAAACTATTTGCAAGGCTTTCTCTGAAGGATATCTCGGATGAGATATCTTGGGCTCGCTGCTTGATTACGACCCATTGGGCTGCTTCACTCGCACGGATGAGGAATTGGTACCACCCCTGAAGCGCTAGTGCTTCGGGTTTGTGAAGGCAAGAGGGTTTAAGGTTCTGTGGCTTGCGGCTTTCCGGGTAACAGGTTTGCTAGCTCGGATTGAACCAGTTTGCCGGAGATGCCTGATCTGCTGGTTGACTGCCATTCGCCAGACCAAGCATCCGAAGGGTAAACTTGACTTTGTTTGTATATATATATATACATGTATAGATAGTATAGAGTATATCGTGTATATATACACATATCGTATATGGTATATAATATATAGTATATATAGAATAGCTCCTACTTACAACCTCTGCTGGACCCTGGAATATCTGACGAATCGCGGTAGTCTTGTTCAGAGTCCTGTTGCAGTCACCACTCGCTGAGCTGTCAAGTGGCCAACATTGGTCAAAGGCCGAGGGCGTGTCACCTGTGGCAGTGCAAGCACAGATTTGAAAGCTACTGGTGCTCAAACCGCACTATAACATGCAGATTTGAGTCCCGAGCATCAGAACCGCACGCTGAAGCGTGACTGGAAGCTAGACTTACTTGGATGACATGCTGAACGGTTCGACCAAGTCGACCGTACTGCGTCGGACGATGAAGAAACTCAGCTGCATTGAAGGACGTGGTATTTTGGGAAATGTGTGTGTGTGTGTGTGTATTTTGTTTGGAATATTGATAAACTGTTCTAGATTAGTGATGCCGGTCCGAGCTCGATCCAATTTTTCAGCTTTTAACTCAGCTAGTAGCCAGGACATTCACGACTTCAATATACTTCAATACTGACTTGCGATAATGACGAGAATGAACGAATCTGAATCCGTTCTTAATCTACGCCTGCTTGCACGGAAGATACCTGTATCTCGCCATTCTAAAAACCCTCACTAGGCCACTGATGCACTTGCTCAGGTTCAACTTTTGCGGTGATTGATGTTGCAACGTCCTGTGCCACCTCTGTATATTCGCTAGTGTGCGTATTGCAGGACTGTGTCCATCAGCTGAATGACTCGCACCTTGACGTTCTTGTGCAAAGTTTGGGTTGCTCAGAACATTTTCATTCGGGCTCCGACGCCTGCAGAGCTAGGGCTGCCCTCGTTAGCGCCATTACCAATGCAAGAACCAACAGTCGTAGGATTCCTTGCCTTCGCGACGAAGAAATGCTCCGTCAGCATGCCTGGGACAGCCCCGACCTGAGAAATAATTCGCGCCAGGCTCATAAACGATCACGGTAGGTAGCCCCAACCCTGAGCTCCCAGCGGGGCATATCCGTGCGTACTAGTGTCAAACTCTATGTGGATCTGTCAAGATGGCCATTTGGCTGAAGACTGCAGCGAAGCACCCCTTCGCCGAGAAAGCAACTCCACCAAGTTTCGCTAAGTATATTTCAAGCCTCATTCGGGCCCCGGGCGAGAACGTAGTGCTTCCCATCTTCTTGGCCTTCCAAGCATGCAGCCCAGAACCTCGGAGTAAAGGCTCCCACTCAACGGGATGAATCTGTGCACAGTTTTCCTATGCTAAAGGCATCAGTGTAAGTTTAGGCCTGAGGGTTTAGGCCATGTTGAGGTGTCCAGACTTGAAACTTCAGCTGACTTGTGCTAGAGAAGTTATGGGAAGTAGACGTGCATCATCGTGCTAGAGGTCAAACCTGGTATAAAAACCCTAAATAGTAGGATGCTTCAACTCCCGATTAAGCATCCCTGATTGTGAGAAGAAGCCATCATGGTCCGACCGAGTACACACTGCACTCTTGGCGGCCAGGCATGTGCCGCTGCCCCGCCTGCAGGAGAGGGCGGCTTGACGACAAAGCTCAAAGCCTAGACTCACGAATGTGGAGGCCTAAATAGCTAATTAGGCTGCCTTGTTTGAGAAGGGCTGTAATACAGCAAGTCCAAAGGCAAGGAAGGCGCCAATCCTCAATCCCGTGCTCCGTGAAACCAGCAGGTGTTTCGAACAAGACCAACATCCGCTGTCAGGAAATACGCACGCCTTCATGTTCTCAATCACGCCATTGTACTACATGCTCGTGCGGGCATCCAGCCAAAGAGAACAGGCACACAGAAAGCCCCAACACGTCTGAATGTAGGAAGGAATTCTCCTTAGACTCGGTCCAAGGCTAGGAAGCCGATAGAACTTGAGGATTTGTCGTATTTCAGGCTTGCCGTGCTCTCTGGGAAATTGTCCTTCACGGGCCTACCTGCTCGACTGAAGTATGCATTTAAGGTTCACGATTCGAGGTTCGTTCAGGGTTTATGGATATCTATCATTTCCGCTTCAGGTTCGCGACAGCTGCTTACCCAGAGGCTCCATAGTAGTTCCTTTTTGGTATTACCTTATAGACTTCTAAATATGAACCCCAGAAAGGAACAACTATGGAGCCTTTGGGTAGATCAGCCATGTGTGAGGACGACTGCAGGACTGGGAGAGGTGACCTTTGTCGGCCGAATACCGCATGATGCGTCATTGCATGTTTGCTCTGATTGGGTGTATATTATATATATATATGCATATATGAGTAGGTAAACAGATCTGAATTTGCAGATGCAGCAGACACGCAGACCAACATAATTATACGTCTACATCTACATGTACTCGTGCCCAAACAAGCACTGGACTCACTGGGCAAGAGACACTGAAGACTTCGGAACATTCTCCAACGCGAGCTTGAACCCACACCCTGAACCCTGGCCTTTCAATGCAAAGCCCTGAATCCCAAATCCCAACCCGTGAACTCGAAACCTGAAGCACTAGGTTTCAACAGTTAGAGCGACCCTCTTGCTGAAGACGTTGTCTGGGACAGATTTTTGCGCCCCTGACCTGCGCACTGGCTGAGATTTCAGGATAGCTGGAAGCGGTGAGCGTATTGTTCTTGCGAGCTTAAGGAGCAGCTGCATTTATGGTCGTATGTAGCGTCTAGTTTGAGTGTTAGGAAACATGATGCTGTCCATTGGTAGTATGTCTGCTTCACAGCGATGAGGATCTTGAATCATAACCCTGCTTCAGCATTGTTGAGTCAAAAGGTATCTCTGGAGCATCGCGTAGGAATCCAATCCAAAAGCCACAAAAACCAGGCCCCGAACTCCAACCAAAGATTTGCCTCCACATAACCTGCTTACCCTATTCCCAAAGCTTAAACCGTTTAACTACAAATCCCAAACTCCAGAATACCTCGAACCTTGTCTACATCCCTTCACCCTTACATCCAAAACTCCCTGCAGCCGCAACCATCCCTTCCTCAGAATCCAAACTCCGCCCGAAGCGGCCCGAGCTTCACGAGCAGCCGAGGACACGTAGGCGACTACTCGTTGTAAAAGATACCGCTCCTCGGCGAGTCTGGGCGTTCCTGGCTCCATTGTCTGCCTCCGCCCGGACGAACGGACACATTCGGGGCGGTGTCTATTTTGTCGCATGCCGCGTTGACAGCCTCACAGCCCAGTGGCCGCCACCAGAACAGCCTCTCGGAGAACAGAAAACCCACGTCCTGTCCTGGGATGCTCCACTGCTTGTTCCTCACTATTGCCGATATTTGTTCGGTCACTGATCGCTTGGATCATGCCTGGGCCCGTTCCAGGCAACGGCGTCCGCCGTTGATGCCAATCCCTGGCTGGGATGCCTAGAAGACTGCAGAACCAAAACATGCAAAAACCGTAAATTGATGTAACTCCCGGTGATCTTTTCGGGTG
Organism: Symbiodinium sp. CCMP2456; assembly: GCA_905221635.1. Taxonomy (NCBI): domain Eukaryota; class Dinophyceae; order Suessiales; family Symbiodiniaceae; genus Symbiodinium; species Symbiodinium sp. CCMP2456. The sequence continues at coordinate 9,033 of CAJNDV010033137.1, forward strand.
GCCTGCTGGTTACGCAGGGTGCGAACGGCCTGGGTTTGCTTAGCACATCATAGCAGCCATGACGTGAGCACACCCTGAACCCTAAGCCCTGATCCCTAAACCCTATTTATGATTGCCAATATAAGGCCTTCATATTTAGAATATGGTTTTGGGGTATATTATAACATACCTACAATAAGGAACCCCAACCCTAAACCCTAAACCCTAAACCCTAAACCCTAAACCTACAAGAAGGAACCCCCCAAAGTAGTCTTTTCTGGGGCCCGGGCCGGTTCCGGGTGCCGGCCTCGGCAGCAAAGGCTCGAGGATTTCATGGCTCAGTGAGGGCCTGAAAGAGTTGATAGGGTTTAGGGTTTAGGAGTTTAGGGTTTTAGGGTTTAGGGGTTTAGGGTTTAGGGTTTAGGGGTTTAGGGTTTATGGTTTAGGGGTTCAGGGTTTAGGGTTTGGAGGTTTCGGGTCTGGGGTTTAGGGTGCAAGAACTCCTCGAAGTTGCTGACAAGCCCCCAGAAACTCGCCTTTTGCTGCCATGAGGCAGTAAAGTGCCAGGCATCGGCGCCACGGCGGAAGTTGATGACCTTTTGATGCGAGTGGGCTTGCCCTCAAGCTTCCAAGGCCCCGCAGCCCCATAAAACCTCCAAAGCCTCCGTATAGAACCTGTGTAACAACCAAGATCAGACGGGGGCGGAGTCGAGCCGATAATGTTTGGGGGTTCAGTGTCAAGCTTAGGATGCTCCGTGTTGAAGTGCAACCGAGGGCACGAAGTCTGAGTCCGTGCGATCGGGAAGGTCCTCCGCTTCAAGCGTGCATGTCAGGGACTGTGGGGCGCGATTGACTACTTTGATGTCAGAGACTTGAAATTGAGCTCGCCATGCTACTGCAAGCCGTTGCTCTGCGACAGATAGTACGGACAGTACCTATTCTTTAGGGGAATTGGGGTTTAGCATGGTGGTTGGCGCACATCTTACTGTAATCAGAATAATACCAACGGTAAGAGCAATGCTGCGACTGCGACTACTTGCTACTCCTCCTCCTCCTCCTCCGCCTGCCCCTTCTCCTCCGCTACTACCACTACTACTACTACTACTGCTACTACTACTACTACTACTACTACTACTACCACTACCACTGCCACTACCACTACTACCACTACCGCTACCACCACCACTACTACTAGTAATCATCATAACCAGAATATGAACAGTAGTGAGAATAGACAACAGCAATAACAAAGATGCTGCTAAAAGGGACTACGCGGGTGCAATATTGCCTAATTTTCCAGCCCCTATATCAGGGCACCGCTCCGGAGCCGGCTCTGTGCTTGAATTCCCGCGAGCAACGGGGGTTAAGGGCTTAGGATTTCGAGCGCAAGGGGCTTTGGAGGGTTGTAGGACTTAAGGATTAGGATCCCGAGTGGGGCTTAGGGTTTACAGGATTCAGGGTTTAGGAGTTCGAGTTTAGGGGCCTTAAAGTTTACAGGATTTGGGGCTTCGTGTGGGATTCAAATTACTACAAACTGGTGTTTGCAAAAGTGCCGCGTCTGGCACGACATGAAGCTCGATGGTCAGACCAGCTTCAGGAAGAAATTGGGTCTGCTCCACAGCAACATAGGAGGCAAAAGCAGTCATGATGATGAGCCCGTCCCAGTTCCCACTGTGCATGCGCCAATCATCAGTAAACTATAAACCCTCTAAGCCTCAAAACAGCAAGCCCTGCTACTACCCAATCCCATGCCTGCACTTTAACCCCAAACTCTATCCCGTTTCGCCATTTCGCCAGTTCGTCCTCATCATCAGCGCTAGTCGGCCCCGGCTCATCGCGGAAGCACACCTCACACAGGTTCAGATATCATATTATATTTTTTTAATTATATTATATTAACGATTATATTGTATTATATATATATATATATTATATTGTATATATTGAAGGCGCAGGGTACAGGGTCTGTAGGGCTCACAGGGCTTTGGCATTTTGGGAGTAAGGGTCGAGCTTAGGGTTCAAAGGCGGGCTTTGTAGGACGAACCCCTATATTCCTAATCCTCAATCAGACATCGGATCCTGAACTTCTATCACTGACAAGCATCAACTTCAGCGCATGCAGATCGACTCTGAAGCCCACGCCTATACCGCGCCCGCAGTTGAGGGTTTAAGGCTCTACACCCATACCTACCCTCAATCTACGCACAATGGATAGATACATGGCTAGATATAGATGGATAGATAGACAGACGAAGCCACGGACCGAGGGACGGACAGAAAGATAGACAGATAGCTAGGTAGATAAATAAATACGGCTCATATCATCACGTAAACGTGTACTTGCTAATATACACATCTTCATGAAGAAGGTCATAGCAATATGATGTCTGCATGCAGCTGCGCATATGTGTGTGTGTGTGTGTGTGTGTTTGTGTGTGTTTGTGTGTGTGTGTGTACCGATGCGTACTTGGAGGCTTGGCGCATGTGTGTAAGTGTGCACAAATGTGTCCTGGGAGGCTTGGAGGATCCTGGGAGTAACGATGCAAGGCTACAAGTACTTTAGTTGGGGCTATAAGTAGTTACAAGGGTAGATACCTCAATTCGCACATCTCATAAAGACCGCAAGCCTTAACCCTTAACCCTAAACCGACTTATTAAACCTAGTTACTAAGCCCCATGGTCCTCTAGGTAGAGATGGCCTCAAAGCCCTCCCGCAGGCTCAAGGATGCAGGCTCCACGGCCCAGGAAATGATGCCCCCTGCAGAGGTGCCGTCCTTCCGGGGCTCTTGGGGTCTGGGGTTTCGTCGTTCTTGGTAAGGAACTTCAAAAACATGAAAGACTACGGACACCGTATTACTCGCCATAGATCCCAACCATGGGATTAAGTTTACTAAGTTTACGACTGTGGGTTTAGCGGAGGGAAGGAAGGCTGATGGCTTTCGGGGTGTAGACAGCAGAGGGCCGTCGCTGAGACGTGCAGGATTGTGCTGGCTGCTAACACTAGACGGAGCTAGAATGCTGGATTTGCGTTCAGGATAACCTTCGGGCTGTTTCGGAAGTGTCTATGAAGAGATGCGCTTTTGATGGCTTTGTAGGGAGTGTAATTGAGCTCCAAGATCGACTTGCATGTGGTCACAGAACACGGCGACTGGCTCCCGACCTGTCTGCGCGCGACATCGAAGCAGACAACAAGTAGAGTGTGGAGACTCTTCACCCAGTTCCATTATCCCGTCTGGTCACCAAAGCGCCTCCCATCTACCTGGGCAATGACGATGCGGAAGACACCATTCCGGCCTCTCTGCGGGATCTTCGTGGTCTAGCATATAGGGTCTGGCTTGCGCTCTGGGCTGTGGGTCCTAAGTAAGGCCTCAGCGCTATAATGATTACATTGCGCTCCCTAGTGCAAAGCCCTCACTGCTTCATGCACGTCTGATTTGTGCATCTCTCGCTGCTCGGTCTGTTGTCAAGGGCCGCAAGCTGTAGAAGAAGCCGTAGCTGATATTGCAGCTGTGCTCCCGAGACATATTGTCCCAGGGTGGAAAGTGGGTGGGCTGACAAAACCCTTGAGGTTTCATGCAGCAGAAAAGCGCTTCATTTCATCAAATCTGCACAAGTGCTACTATGATTACATTGCGCTCCCTAGTGCAAAGCCCTCACTGCTTCATGCACGTCTGATTTGTGCATCTCTCGCTGCTCGGTCTGTTGTCAAGGGCCGCAAGCTGTAGAAGAAGCCGTAGCTGATATTGCAGCTGTGCTCCCGAGACATATTGTCCCATACCCATAGTCAGCATGGCACTGGGCGGAATGCGGGCGGGCAGGAACAAAAGACAGACAGCCAGGTTACTGCATGCCGAAGTTTGCAATCAAGGCTTCCG
>CAJNDV010033138.1:4611-31679 GCA_905221635.1 Symbiodinium sp. CCMP2456
ATAGAATCAAGAAAGAGCTATCGATCAGCTAATCCTTACTATTTCTGGACCTGGTAAGTTTTCCAGCGTTGAGCCGAATTCAGCAGCAGGCTCCACTCCTACTCCTGGTGGTGCCCTTCCATCAATNNCCTTTAAGTTCCAGCCTTGCGACCATCCGCCAGGAATCCAAAGACTTTGATTTCGCACAAGCTGCTGTAGAAGTCATATAAGTTAACCTCCAATCTCGAGTTGCATAGTTTATGGTTAAGACTTGGACGGTATCCGATCGTGTTAGATCCCCCAACTTGCGTTCTTGATCAATGAAGACACTCTTGGCAAATGCTTTCAAAAGATAGATTTCATCGTTCATCCGAAACTCGAACCACTGTAATGAACTAGGGGGCTAGAAAAGGATGGTTTTGAGCAAACTTTCTACCATACAAGCTACAGCCAGGGAATTGTGTCGTGCCATGTCGTGCCACCAGGCACACTATAAGACTTCTATTACCTCCACAGCTGCCCCACCCTAGCCAGACTATATAATGGCCAATCACTCTACGCGGCCGCCCCACCCTACACCTACAACATCCAACACCTGCTAGACCCCACAATGGCTACTCACTCTTGGTGGTGGCGGTCGTGGTCGTGGTNNTGGTGGTGGTGGTGGTGGTGATGTTGGTGGTGTTGGTGGTGTTGGTGGTGGAACATCTTTCACCCCTCCCTGCCCCCAACCCCTTGCCGTGACACATAAAATTTTGACTTTTTACCTCCTCTCCACCCTCCGCCCCCAACTCCCTGCCGTGAAACGTAGAAATTCATCTTTCACCCCCGCTCACCGCCCCGTAATGCTACACCCTTGTGAGCACTAGCATGCATAATCTAAATGTTGATCTGTTCAAGTCGTTCTCTATTGCAAAACTGTCTGTTTTGGTGCTTGTGCTTGTGTAATGTTTTGTCATAACCACTTATCATCCTGCTTGCTCGCGTTCGTGATCTTTTATCTCCTCTTGTCCATCTAATACCTGCTGCTGAAACTGTAACATTGCCTTTAAGATTATTTGGCACATTATAGCGTTTAGCTTGCGTGTGTTGCCTAGCGCTCGTCGTTTCTTAACGTCCGCAAAAAGCTTTTGGGAGCGGCCGCTGATTCGCCGCAGGCGTTCTCGATATACACTTCTTCTGTTGCCATCGTTGTCGCACCACAGCATCCAGGGCCCAAGAAGCAGCTGCAACCAACTTTGATTGAAAACTTGCCCTAGGATTTCTGGTCTTGCTCGGGACGATTAACTAATACAATGTGAAACAACCACTCAATTTCGTGCTGAATCGCATTGCGTGTCTGCAGATCGATTAGAAATCTTGGAGTGATCCCGCCTCTTGCGGTCGTGAAGCAGCAAGATGAGAGCGAGCCTCGCAGCATTTCCAGACATGTCGCTCAGAGGTGAGAATCTCTGACGCTGACATTGTGTCGTGGCTTTGCAGTCGCCGCTCAGGGAAGGATGAAGAAGGCTTCTCGTAGCACCCTGTCGCCGGACCGACACGGCCACTGGCCGAGCCAGAGCACTGCAGAGAATGTCGAGTCATGCGATTCCGGGGGAGAGCAGAAAGCAGAGATGAGCAGAGCTCCCCCGCCGGATTGCACCCCGCCGGAGCTTACGGCTGTTGGACAGAGCAAGTCCAAGCTACGTGGTCATTCTCCAAGCAGTAAGGGCATGGCCAATGCAGCCAGTGCCGCTGTTTCGCCGTTCAAATCCCCAGCCTGTGCAGAGGTGTGTTCTGCAGAAGTCGTGCCCGTTACGATGTTGCCCGAGTGCTTCAGTGCTTCACCGTGAGCTGAGATGTCGACGGCTCTTGCAAGCGAGTGCGCCTGCTTCGCAGTGCGTGCGACGACCTCGCTGCAAAAACAGCTGCATGACATAACTCTGTGGATGGCCGTCTTTCATGCACAGCTAGCGCGGAAGGCATGACGCCTCGGCATTCTCCTTGCCGCCTTGTTCCAAGTAGACCTGAAAGGACAGGAAAACCGAGTTCGAGTTAATTCACGTGCAACATTACACCTAAGGCTTTTGCAAGGCTTTGTCATAATTAATAACAAGCTGCAGGCCTCACAAACCCGCTGCAGTAGTGTTGCCTCGGACCTGCAGACAGCACGGGTGATCCGATGGACAGGAAACGCAACTATTCCGAGAGCCCAACGCAGGATCTTGCAACAAGCGACACTTCTCCAACACCTGCGAGCAAGCGACTGGCCCAGCAATTAGGGCGATCTTTAGTTCCATCGATGCCTCTTTGGAGGACTCGAGGACCATGGCATGGTCGCCTGTGCCGGGGTCACACAGCACAGTACTGCTGAGCTGCACTCTACACCTGACACCGCCAGTCCGCACGGAAGGGGCCGCTGCACGGCTTTGGGAGAGCTTGAAAGGCTCTGCGAGCGCTTCCCGCTTCGAGCCGGGAGATGAACATGCTGGAAGTCCATAGCAACGGGGATGCAACCGGACCACAAACGGACAACCACGAGTGTCTGTAAAAGCATTCTGCGTTGTCAAACGTGCCGTCACAAGTCGCCCATGGTATTAGCTAACAAATAATATATCAGAGAACACACGCGCGAATGCTCGGGTCCCCTGAGGCGGCCGGAGGCGCCTCGCGCTGCGTGGGCGTCCACAGCTGCTTGCAAGGCTGAGAGCTCCCCAGCCGCATCACCGGCCTTAATTCGGAGACGCGTCTGCTTGGAAGTGCGACCAGTAGCACTTCAGCGGATGTGAAGCCGAGTACAGCCGGTTCGAGGTGCTGACGACATTATCTTACATCTACTACTGGCTAGCGGGTTTCCCTCCGTCTTTCGGTCGATTCGCTGAGGATATCATAAACACACATTGAAGAATCGGGCCAACTGCAACCGCTTCCATATGCTTCCATGTCAATCGCACATCTGTTCTTCGCACAGCTGCCGAAGCCAAAAGGAACCAAGAGATAAAAAAAAACAAAAAAGCAGTAAGAAGCCAAAGACGATCACGTGAAATGATCTTCAGACAACAAACACAAGCCCGAGGCATGTCCAATCCGAATATCTTTCGTGCTTTACGATTGGAACAAGGATTTCAAGTTAACAGGATGCCAAGCTGCCAGAAGAAGGGGGCGAGCGAGAGCACAAGTGGTGATATCTGGGGCCTGGACTTCTTTGAAGAGTTGAACAGCACCTATAGAGCGGGCACGAGCTCAATCTCCCGAATGTGAAGTCAATGAGAAGCCCAAGGTCGGCTCTCTGAGCTGCGCTTAAAGCCTTTCGAAACTCCTCGCGTTCGACGAGGACCTCCAGGCATGGATGCTCTTGTCGGGATCTTGGGTTGCATCAGCCCCTGAGACCCAATCGTTGCCGCTGGATGCCGGCCTTCGTTGTCTGGAGAGCCATCTGCGCCTCACCTGCACGATCCTCGCGGAACAGAACGTCAAGCAACAGAAAGCCGTGGCCAGGAAGCATGCGCTCGTCCTCCTGTTCGCGATACATCTTCATCGCCTCTCAGTTTCGATGCCCAGTACACCAGACGGAGTAGCAAAAGAGTGGCACCGTCCTCCTCGGCTGCCTGAAGAGCCCGCTCGGGCCGCTCTCTGGCAAGGAGGATCCTCCGAGTTGAGCTGAGCCATAGCCCCCACTTGACTGCACCCAACCCAGGAAACCAAACCGAGCGAACAACCTCACAGCCTGCCCTGCCAATGCTGTAAGCGAAACACCTTTACGTTGACACCGAGACCAACCCTCCCGAGCCTGCGGCCTGACCTGTGCCAGAATGTTCCCACTATTCTTCGGTGGCATCATAGCTTCATGAACATCCCCAAATCAAAACGGATTGTGGCTCCGTGGGCAACGTGAACCTAGCATAGCTTGTCTTCCATGTGGTGTATCTACACTCAAGGAGCACTCTAGCAAGCCGCCTTCTGGATACCTTCTAACAGCACTAGAAGATACGACAAGCTGAGATTTTATGTTGGGAACTTGTGCAGAACATGCGTCCTGAAGGTAATCTTGAGCATCACCTTGGCAGATTCTCTAACAGGATCCTCACTTCGCACATCGAAAATCATCGCACGCAACATTCTCGGGCAAAGTCTGCTTGGCCCCGCTTGTCATCGGCCTGGTGACAAACCTCAAAGATCAGACACGTTGAATACAATGGGTGGACCTTTTTTGAAAAGCGCTCTGTTGAGTCCAGGTTGCAAATGGCTGCACATTCCATGGTTCCCGTGTGCCCTCTCTGGGAGCGCAGCTGCCAATGCGGCCTTCACTGCCCGAAGCGAAGCATCTGCACCTTGAAACTATGAGCTCACACTGAACTCCCAAGACCCGCAGAATCTGGTCTCTTCGCAGAGCTTGGAGAGATCGTCAACAGCTGAATCCAACAGAGAAAGGCTCGGCTGTCTTCGCGGAGATAGGCAGCACCGCACGATAATGATCTAGCGTATCCAGCATGCCGGTCTGAAACTCTGGTTGCAACATGGCTAACAGGCCGTGGTGCCGGGAGAAAACAACGCAACACAGACACGGCTCAGAAGGAAGCTGATCGGAAAGACATCATGCGGACGAAGACAGCCGGCGAAGATATGCAACAAGAAATATGCTAAATATGCATCAGGCATCAGACAAGTGGAGGTCGCCCTATCAATCAGTGGAGCCCAGATACCAGATCCTACAGTACCCAAGACGATCACGACGTAGAATCTAAGGGACCGACGACACCAGAAGATCTCAAGTCAAGTCCCGAAAGATCTGTTGTTGCGAGCTCGGGTGAACTTCGACCCAAGCCGGGATCTTCAGAAGCTGAAACTGACAGCGCAGACTGACAGGCCTTCCGACGAAGTCCTTTCCAATACAAGAAACGCTGCATGTGTGGAACAAATGCCTGTATCAGCAGGCAGGGTTGCACTAATGCCCAAATCAGTATGTGCAAAGCTTCGGTTTCGCCTTTCGGCAGAAGCAAGCCACGCCATTGACAGCAGTTTGACGGGCATCTTCCCAAATACCCGGATGACACTTCACTTCAAGGTTCGGTTCAAACATCCGCATGAGTATCGTGTATCCAAACCATGCCCGAGTTGCCGGCTCAGTGGTGAGATGTCTCTCCACGTCTGTGGTCGGAGAACTTTGAAGGAATGGACATCATGCCGCAACATTCGGGAAATGCGAAGTCGATCACAGCGACGAGCGGAAGTAAACCAGCACAGACACAAGCTTGCCTTGGACAGCCGTTTCCTCGACGCAGAAAATCAAACTTCTTGTCCATTCGCGGCGCAAGCAAAGAACAGCATCACTTGCCATCACATCCTCACGCCGTATTGCGACTGCTCAGTACTGAGAGGCTTCTCCTCACTTGCGGTCGGAGAACTTTGAAGGATGTAGGGTCATCATGTTGCAACTTTGGAAAACAAGAACAAGTAGCTCCGCACAGCCTCAGAAACACTTCTACAGCGCATTGCACAAAATCACGCGCGGCATAAACCGAAGTGTGACTGAACGCAAACGTCTTGCAAATAGCTGTTACAACTCTGCAAGCAGCAGCCAACCTTCAAAAACCATGCAAGTGCGGGCGACACCGGAACGCAGACATGCAAAAAGGCTGTCACGCACAAGCAGGAATGCAGCTCGCATTGCGACTTTGGTGGCGGACAGGTGGACTGAACTCGTGCAACAAGTAGCCAAGGATGATTGTAGACGCATGTCGGCTGCAAAGTTGGCTTCTAAGCCAGTTGCCGAAATTCTGATTAAATTCGCGTCCGGCTGCTGCTAAATTAAACCTGTTCAGCAGCTGTAGCTTTCGCCTTCCACTTCCATTTAGGCGCACGCTTTCAATGGACTCGGGCACCAAATCTTCGTTGATGATGGATCGGATCCTTGTACTTAACAGCTAGAACTAAAAAACAGATTGCTGATAACAGCCAGGCAAGTCCGTAAGATCCGGGCAGAAGCATCTCCGACTTTCGGTCCTTCGTGCACTGAAGCAGAAACAGACAACTCGATTACTTGATGATATGCCAGTATGCCAGTAGGCACTCGTGCTAGCTGAACCAAGCAGACTGTTGATGAATCTGGGGGTGCTGCGCCGAGCTCTCTGAACAAGGCAACAGCGTCCTGCATCCATGGTAGAACGAAGCTGACTCTGCTGGGATAAGGAAAACAGTCGACCGAACAGCTCCCTGACAGCATGAACTGCAGCTTCTGGGTCTGGGAGCTGTAGATACACGCGTGCCTCGGCATGTTGCAAATGCATAATAACATAACAATGAGGCTGCTATGCGTATGCAGACCGCATGAGCGTTCGCCCTGAGCTTTGCACGAGCAATCCCAATGTGAGAGCTTGGCCTGCAAGCGCTAGGCATGAAAATGCGGTTCATGGCAAAACCGCTAGAACAATCGCTACCGCCCGGTCAGTTTGCGTGAATGTAGTGTCAGGGTGCATTTGCTGTTGAACTAATTCCTCGTCGTGTCTGTGCCTGTGTGGCAGTCGGCTGCAACGGCTTGCTTCCCGAATTTGTATAGTGCTTTGATGGCTTTCACTGGCTGTCACCGGAATCAAGGGCAGGCATCCAAATCGAATCGATGGACACTGCTTGTCAGGGGTGCATCCTGTACTCCTGCCTCGCAAGTTGTCGCGACGACGAAACTCAGACAGAGCTTCTACAGTCACCTTCCTGGGCACACATGCACTGTCTGATTACAATTTTGAATTTCAAGAAAGCTGAGCAACGAGCAAGGCATCGTCCTGACGACAACATGCCAGTGTCGTGACAACACAGACGAAAACAACATATCGCACAGCCAGACGCCTTGCCGTCTGCTTCTGGACGTGCCAAGTGCGCTTCCACCTCAATGACAGCATTGAGGTACCACGAAGCCGGATGCACGGGCACGGGATCCCGGAGTGACTGAAGAGCACTACCAATCCGGAAATTCGGAGTCGCACTGCAGGCCATCTTTCAGACTTTAAGTGGCGGGTAGCGTATTATGCCGGCTGAAAAATCATGGAGCAGCGAAGACAATCTCGACAATTTCGCCTCTCGCCAGTCGACAGGTAGATCGTTGTAGTCACATTGAAAAACTCACTGCGACACGATGTTCTGGAGCATAAGACCAGGAATGCTAGTCGGTCCCTCCGATTAGACCACGGCAGGTACTCAGAAGAGTGAGAAACATAAGCTTGATGCTTTCTCCTGAAGACGAGAGATCACGATCGTTCTTCGGTCGCGGAAGAATGACCGCTGCCATTGGACAGCCTTCTCGAATTGAAATTACTACTGTACTATGGTGGCATTTACATCTGCATCCGTCTGCTTAGATTGCTTAGTAACTGAAGACCAGCGCGCATGCCCGCATAGCGCATGCATGAATGTGCAAATGAAAACCACCGTTGGAACGGATGCAGTGTCCTCACTGCATGTCGAAAATGAGACGAGGATCTGGAGCACGATCGCCACATCGCACCCAGCACCACCCAGACAAGACACACAATTGCATGCCTCATGATCATGCTGATGCAATACTCGGCGTGGAACTTTCGAGAGAGTGACTCCCCGCTCGAGATCCTTAAGTACTGCTTCTCGACAAACTAAGCAGCTACTGTAACTGCTTGTAAGAGCTACCACGTAACAAACCTCTTTCTGTAACATGGAAAATGGTTCAGCAAAGACCAAGACACAGTGTTTCATGTCTATTTCTTCCCCACTCCAGCCTTCAAAAAGATGCTTTGTCTTCAGGATGAATGGTTTTGGTCTCGCCATCGAAGAACTATCCAACAACCCTGCACCCACTGCCCCTCCATCCTTCACAGGTCTTGGACCTTCATATTGACGAACCCCTCCTGAGCCTGATCTGGAATCCATGAGGTCCATGCCGGCCTCCACCGTGGGGAGGCCCTTTTCCCCAACTCTACACGTTGGACAGAACGGCTTGATGCATAGCCTCACCTGGATGCACACTCAGCCATCGCAGACTTGAGCTTCTCCGCTTTGTGCCCAAGACTAGAAAGCCTTTTCATTCTTCCCGTTCAAAACCCATAGCGGGCGTCGATGGCGGAGATCGCACTAAAATGCTGGAAGGCCGCGAGATTCCAGCATGTAACGGATGTAATGCATGCTCCTGTCATCACTCCTCGCCCCTCCGTCAAGAGTGTCACCAAGTGCGCACGCGCAGGGTCACCGAACAACACAGGAAGAGCGTCAGCGACAGGCTCATGAGCACTGCAATGCTCAGCAAACTACGGCGGTCTGCAGCATCTCCATCTCGCCGTCCGTGTCCTTGGCAAGCTGTCAGTCCCTAAGCAGTGCAGCGAAGAGATACAAACAGCACCTGAGACTAAGGCCCCAAGTTGACCCAAGATTCTTTGGGCATCCTGACGCAGGCGGCAGGCGCAGAGGACACAAGCTCAGACAAGCTGGGCCAGACCGATTTCCGACCTTGGAGATACGTGCGGCTCTGAGAAACTCCTGGTTGGCAATGTGGGTTCTGGCCTTACTGCACGGTCCCGCATTCTGTCACAGCAGAGGGGCAGGCCGCGATGCTGAAATCCATTGAGCTAAGAGCAACTGTCTGCAGTGCCAAGGCTTCATTTCTGCTGTCCCCTTCATTTTTGAAGCGCTCGACCTGTGCAACAGCTTCGCTAGTCGATAAAGGCCACAATCCCGCACTGCCTGCTTTACTGTTCCGAGGCCCAAACCGCCTGCTTTGCGATCTGCATCGCCTTCTCTTGCGACAGAAGCACTTAAAAAAGGCATCGAAGTCGCATCAAACTCCCAAGGCTGAAGCAGAACCGGTGTTTCCAAGAAGCTCTGCACTCACAAGGAGCCTTGTGACAGGTCGTAACACAAAAGAAGCAGACAAATGTGGAGCCAACTGAGCTTCCTGCTGCAGCGTTTCCTTCTCACCTTTGGGGTCATTCAGCTCCTTTCTTCGAGTCCGAGAGCATCTCAAATGGACATGCTTGTTCTCCAGAAGATGCGAGACCCGTCAACTCCAAAAGACAGGGGGAATCAAGCATCAGCAGATGGCCTGCCGGAGACGGATTGCCTGAAAAAAGATAACATTGTGGCTACGAAAGGACTACGAAAGCGTTCATCCCTTGTTCTCATGCTGGTGATGCCGTGACATGTGTGCTCAGCCTCTCTGGCTGCTTCTCTTCCTGCCGACGGCCTCATGCTCTTCACGTCGCATGAACTCACAAATTTCTGAGCCCCGCCCCTTTCAAGGCACATGCTCTTTTTGGGCAATGTGAGCCCGGGCCTCGTGTGCTGAAAGGCTGTGCCATGAACACCATAACACAGGGCCCGCGGCCAAGAGCTGCAATGCAGCAGCTTCCAGGTCCTTGCGCCCATCCTTTCGGAACCTCGCAATTCTCCGCAATTCGCCACAATTTGCAATCGAATTTAAGTTCAGAGCTTTCGCCCCTCGTGATGGCAAAATCCTGCAGCATAAAAGGCCTCATGCGAGCATCTTCTGCCCTCTCAGCAGCTTTGGCTGGCTCACCTGCAAGCGCAGAACGCTATTTCGCCTTGATGTGGTTCTCTGCCGACATTTGGGTGCCCTGCCCATCTCCGTTTCTACCAGGACCTCAGCCAAGCCGGACCAACTGCATCGCTAAATCTCCTGGGCAGTACAATCCACGAGGCCCATGCAAGAGTGATTTCTGATTCTTGAGCTTCCGCGGCCACCGGGAGCCTTCCACCTTTGCAAACACCAAAACCGAGCCTCCCATCGCCGCATCTCGTCCGGCCTTGGCGAACCGAGCCTCGAAGTCCTGCATGGCAGGCTTTGCTTCACAGCTCTACTGAATCACGGAACAGTATGGAACAGTCCTTCAAGAAGCTTCAAGGCGTCTTCCAAAAACTTCCGGGCAGTCTCGACTCCTGCCATTCCCCTTGCGCAACCCGCTCAATTCTGAGGACACTGCGCCTCTTTGCAAAGCCACCTGTGCCTGGCAAACAAGGCAAGTTACGCCTGGAGTAGCACTTGGCCGCTGATGGCCGCCGGCCTTGCCACAATAGAGGAGGGCCTGCACCTGAAGCAGCTCAGCTTTCGGGCTGCAGGATGCTGCAGGCACAAGGTTGCAAGGGCCTCTTGCACGATGTGCTCGAACGGCCTATCCACAATGCCATCCTGTGTGCTTAAGCAGGCTGTCTCACAAAGCAGCGTTCACTTCGCGACGGAAGCCCATCCTGTGACGACGTCACTCCTGCCAGGACTCAGGAGAGTTTGTCTGCATCGACGCTATGCCGCTATGTCTCGGCCGAAATTCCGTCCTTGCCTGGCTCGGTTTCAAGCTCTCTCAAGCTTTGCAGGCTGTCGCGTGCTGCACGTAGTGCCTCTTCCGGCCTTAACGTGAGAGCATGAGTCGACGCCAACTTTCCAGCATCGTGGTCTGAGGGTGTCCCACAAAAGCCGGCCCGGAAATGCGGGCAGTGGGCTGGGCAGTGGACGGGCCAAGGGGGAGGCTGACCAGAACACGAAAAGAACAGCGGCACCAGCACCACACGGCTGTGTGGCCGGAGGCCGCGCTAAATGAGGCGAAAGATTCGATGTCCCGACACTGCCGAAAATAACTGCTCGTATTTGTCCGCGAGGCGACCCATGGCTTGGGCTTGTCTTTCTTTTGTGCGTGTCAAAACCTCCGGACCTTCAGTGTTGGCCACCATGTAGCCTTTTGACATGGTACTATGCTTATACAATGTGTAGCTTCTCCTCGGAAGTTCCCTGCCCGAACTTTGTTCGTGCGTTTGATGCCGAGCTTGTGTACACTCGCTGGCGCACGGTCGACAATCGTTCTCGCCCGTTTTACCCGTATAGCAGAGTCCGGACATGAATGATAATCTCATCAATATCAGCACGCCTCATCGAGTGACATCATGACATCAGTTTCGATCTGAATTTCAAGCCCGTATACGTCAATCTACCCGCAGATTCTCTCACCTCTAAACATACTCTCCCGGCTTGTTTCAAAACAACGACAACGACAGCATAATCACCTCTCCCATGTTTCGCATGGTTCGACATTTGTTTGCCCCATTCTCCGATCAAGCAAGGTAGATGGAGTGAGTCCAAGAGCGGGAGGCAGGAACAACCTCAACACAACAAGCAAACCTCGGCTCCAAGTTGACGACCAAAGCGGACTGTGCACTGCTTGCCACAACATTACAAAAGGATTCAAGGCAGCCTGAGACAAGCACGAATGGCAGGCCAAGTGAGCTCGCGATAACGTTGTCAACAGGGTACTAACCTCGTGTGATGCTTTCGAACCATGTTCTGACAGCAAGATGCCGTCAAAATGACTTTGCTTGCCTGCATGTCCCTATAGATCGCAGAGATCTGCAAAGCTGCTGACCCCACGGCGCTCGTCAAGATCGCAGTACAAACGGCCTGCCAAAAGCAGGACTATGCTGCCGGCAGGCCAGGGCATCTTCTCGCCCCCTCTGCATTGCTAGTTCATGCTGTGAGTACGACAGTTCCAGGTGAATGACCACCCACAGGCGCGAAGTCCCTGCCTCATGCTAGCTAGTCTGGAGAGCTGTGCTACGACCAGTTCGCGCGCCCTCTCCGTGAGCAGAGCCCGCTCTCATGCATTTCCTGGCGCGTGTCGTCCAGTGTGTGTGATAGTATGCGCTCCCTTCTCAGTCTCGATTGTTTGCTCTGCTGGGCTTGATATGGGCAGCAAAAGGAGGGGGATCGCCAGCGACCTGCGTCTTCCTCACAGGCGGTGGCACGAGGCCGCGACCCTACATTTCGGTGCCAGTCTGACAAGATAGAACCCAATTCGAGTCTCTATTGATTAGTAAGTGTACAACTGATGAGAAGTTCTTTCAAAGGTTGGGTGATCCCGGGTTGTTAGTGAGCTACCGCGCTGTGGCAGAGCACTCACCACTCAATCCATACTGCAACGATGACATGCGGCACACAACCAAGATCGAAAAAGGACAGCTCCCCCAATCGATCCCCAATCGAAGTAGCCCAGTTGCCACATGCACTTGACGATATGACAGGCAGGCGACAGGTTGATTGTTCTACTATCTTGCATCCCTGCTGAACTGATGTCAACCTCATACTAGTATGCAGAATCCCCCGCGCAATTACAAAATCCAATTCACAGAACGGAATTAGAAACCCCCCCCCCCGGAATTTGCAGAATCCAAGCGGCCGGAGCGGAAAAAGTGTAACCAGAATCTTGCTTACATAGATGAAAGCTCAAAGCTGAAAAGGCTTGAAGGCTCCTGAGGTTCTCCAGGGCTCTGAGCAGGGCTGTGACGCTTCTGGCTTCTGGATTCTAAACAAGCTTCTGGAAGCTTTGGGGGCGGCGCTAAAAGGCTCCAAAACAGCTTCTGAAGTTAGTGGTCGCTTCCAAATCGCTTCTGGAGCGTTTGGGGACTTTTAGAGCTGATGGCTTTGAGGGCCTCTGTCTGGATCCCGACTCTTGTTACCGAGGTTGGGACTCACATCCTTGGGGGGAAGGGGGGCCGGCCTTTCTTGATGTGAAGTTGTCTACACTGCACAGGCTTCAAACGAAGCAGCCTGAAAATACGAGCAATGTTGGTCCTGACTCCAGAGAAAATTCGTTCGTCACTTCATCTTTGTCGTCTGCGAAACTAGCCCTCTCGCAAGCCTCGTGATCCTGTGCTGCACTGTACTGCTCCGTGCTTTAAACTTGAAGGCCGCGCGGCGCCTGCTTCCGAGCAAAGCTCTAAGGCATCTTCCGGAGTTCCAATGCCTCACAAAAGCAAAAACCGCTGCGACCGCTTGGCTCGCGCTCCCTCGCTCTCATGCTCATGCTGTATTCAGAAGCACTTGCAAGTTCGGATTTTGTTCAACCTGAGCAAGTGGACACATCTCTGCAGGAGATCTTCCTGGACATGCTTCAACTGACTGCAGCAAAACGTGTGAGCCCAATCTGAGCGAATTCGCTCAACTGCTCCAATAAACTTGGGATCTTCCGTTGTCGCCCGGCCCTAGAGTAAGCCTCTACACCTGCCTCACATGTCCAAGCATGCGGCACCCTGTCCCGCGAACCACTGAATTCAGTTGCATCGGCCAAGTCCTCTAGCACTAGTAGAGAGTGCTGCCATCTGGAGCATCGTTCGCAAGCAGCCAGCACAGCTTCAACGGTCGCTGCCGCGGGGCGTGGTCCCTGAGACTCTTGAAAGCCCCGCATTCTGTTCAGTAAGCTCAAGGCCATCTTCCACTGCTTGCATTTCTCACATGAATCAAGGCAAGCATTGAAGCTCGGAAGGTCTGGAACTTGCAGGCTCAAAGCCATTGAGGATAGCAGGAACATGGCGCTTTGCCACTTGTGTAGCTGTCCCCAGGCATCGACGACAGCATTTTGAAGTATGGCATCCGCCTGAAGAGCATCCGAGCCACTGCCAAATAGCTGCACTGCAAAATCCCACTTGGAAGATTTCTTGTAGGCTTGCATGGCCGTGGCATGCGTAGCCAGCGATGTCTGCACCTGCGACATCTGCATTGCGATGAGAACCTGTTGCGCTTTCTGCCACTCCGACCATTCCTGCGAGATTGCCACGACAGCGTGGTAGGTCGCAGACCCAGCTTCAACGTGTCGAGACTGAAGGCTCCCAAAAGTCGCAAGCGCTGTCGGCCATGCTGAGCTGCTGGCAATCGCCAGTGAGCTCCCTACCGCGTCCAGTCGCTGTTGGTCGAGACCTAGCAGCACCTGCGAACTCTGCCAATTGTCAGCCTTTAGGCAAGCATCGCAGGCATAGATGATGGTGCTGTGCCAGCGACTTTCGTTCGACTGCAATTGCAGCAAGTTTAGGATTGCAACACACTGGGTCCAACGGCCATGCAGTCTGCAAACATCGACCGCAGCATTGTACGTTATTCTATTCGGTGTGAACCTGCGAGCCAGCATCCACACCAAATACCATAATGTCAGCGGCCAGGATCCTCCTCTGCGTCCGCTGCCAAGCGCGCTGCCGAAACTCACCATGCTTGGTGATGAGATGCCGCTGAGAATAGACCACGCACGACGCCAGCCACACGTTGACATAACAGAGTTGCATATGACGGTTTTGGGGCGGCTGGGTTCGGCGAGGACTGCCAGGTGCAAGGCTTTTGCCCAATTGCTTTCGTCAAGAGCAGCAATGGTGGCACCGTAACTCACGACAGAAGCAGTTCGCTGCTCAAGCAGTCCACTAAGAAGAACAAGAGCAACGTTCCAAGCCTTGTCTCGGCATGCACTGATCGCAGCGTTGGCTCCCTGTGGACCGCCGATCTCGAATAGACCACGTACGGATGAAATTGTATGGAGGCAAAGCGCACTGCTCCAAACTTGGCCTTTTGCACAAGCATGTATCACGGAGTTCAGGCCAACGATGTCGGATTCGACGGCACTACGACAAAAACTTTCAAAAAAGACACGGATGGCAGACTCCCAGGACTTGCTTCGAAGGGTTCCAAAGCTTCGCAGCATTAGATTATAAGTGAAAGCATCTGGTGCCAGGTTCCTGGATCGCATCAACATCAGCAAAATGCTCGAAAAATGCCAAGCAGAGAGGTCCGTGCATGCGCGGACCGAGGCATTGAAGGAAACCGTATCCACGACGATGGCACTCTGTGCTCTTGACAGAAGTAGCACTGTTTTGCGCCAGCTCTCCAATCCAACGGCACTGAGCACGCGGTTGAAGGTCGTGGCGGGAAGCGCTCCACACGGAGCCCGGAAAGGGAACCACAAAGCTTCCTGCCAGGAAGACCAAAGCTTCTTTCCTGGCTGGTCCATTAAAACGCTGTGGATGCCCCCAACGTTTGAAACGAAGCAACTGCTCCTTTGCACAATCCTGGCACATTTTCTCAGCCCATCAGGCCCAAAGTAGGCATCTAAGGTAGCCTGGAGGCCTAGATCATTATGTTCGGTCAGAGCCCACACAAGACAGTCAAAATCGTGAAGATGCAAATTGCCTTGTGGTAAATCTACAAGAAACGCCGAGAAACAGCGCATGGCGTGTATTCCGACGCCCTCTCCAAATCTAAGTACTTTAGTTGTAAGGAAGCATCTCGACGTGAGATGCAAGGTACCAACAAACGAGCAAGTATTCACAGGCTGCAACAACTGTAGCAACAGATAAAATGCGGCGAGAGGGAAGGGAATCGGGGAATCTTCCCAAACCCGATACAGCAATCATTGCTCAGCAATCAGCACTGCACCTACACACCTACTGTGCCTCAGCAATAAATTCTTTTGGCACAGCACCATCATCGTACCAAGGACAGTTAACTGTGACGTCTTAGATGTCAACTGAGCAATAACAACCGCATCAGCGAAGCATCTCTTGTCCACAAAAGTGGAGAGTTTTAAGGCTACCTACACAAGACTTCGCTAATGCTGCTACTGGCGGAGTGGATGGCAACCTGACTGAATATCGTGAGCCCTATATATTCAGCAAAGCCGTATAACTTGCATGTGAAACCATGCGATGCGGCAGAGCATCACGACCATCACCATGAACCAAGAGCTGGCAAAACGCTTCATCTATCAAACCTCACGGCCGGCACCCAGGAAGACCCAAGAGCTCTGCACAGATTGGAGTCAAACCCAAAGAACGTGCCTTCGGTCTCCAAGCACGCTTTCGCCAAGAAGTGCAGGGCATCTGCTTCGCCTACATTCTATAGAAGAATCAAGCATGCTATGCACCTGACACTCAATTAAAGGCGCTAGACTGCCTTTGTCTGACTGAAAGGACTCTGATGGACCCACACTTACACCATCGCTCAGCCTGCATTGCTCCTCTGATCCCAGTCTTCCAAATAATTTCGGAATGCAACTGCATGCGTCCATGTCTGCATGAAAAGGAAATTCGAGCATTTTGCCAGCAGAGCTCCTTGTATGGAGTCACTGGCTGTCGAAAATAGGTAAACGAGTGCAGGGTTCGGTTTATGTAGGGCCCTGATGCAACTTGTGAACAGCAAGCTTCACACCTCTTCGATGGCCAACTTCACGGCTTCGTGCGACTGCCTGACACGCCACATCTTCGCCGGAACTCGGCAATGCCATAGCATCATGGCAGGAGCGAGTTGGTTCGGAAGCAACCAATCGCCTTTGCACCGGCGCGGAATGCCTGTCGGCTGCTGGGCTGGGCTTGTCGTGTGCATCAGGTGCCGGAGCTCTCCGCCTCACCAGCCTTTCTTGTTGAAAGAGCCAAGGCAGCACCTTCGAGAAGCCAAAACAAAAATCAGTGGCAGCAGGCAGTGGCAAGCTCAGTCGCAAGCGGCCGATAACCAACAACGCCCTGACCTGCAAGAGCTGCTACAAACACCCGCGGAACTATCAGCCGCTGTGACTTTCGAGTGGGACGAACTCAAACTCCACACCTCGTCTCTCCGAGAAGTCACCAATGAATCCTGCAAAGTCACGAGGCAAAATGGATCCAAACAGCTTTGCGATATTGAAGCGAAAAAGGATGATGCGATGCCGACAAAAGCGAAACTACTGTGTAAGGAAGGCACAAAAGAAGAAGAATCAGCTCGATAGATGCATCTTGCAACCGTCTTTATGCCGCAGATGACGCAATCGAAGGCAAGCCGGCAAAGCTCTGGTGGCCTCCAGCTCTCTAAGACTAATTATCTACTTGCGCGACTGCGAGGACAGAAGCATCAACTGGCAGCAGCCAAACGCACCGACGATGACGAGTACGCCCACCTTTGTTGTCGCCAATTCTCGCATCTTCAAACTGCATGCCGGCAGGGAGACTATGAGGAACCCCGGATGCCAATTCCAGTTCATGCCTGTTGAAAACCGTAGCTACCTTGTAACTTCCTCTGAACTTCCCCGCATCTTTGCGCTTGGGACACATTCGGGCCCAAAGCCCAGCAATTCAAGAGCTGCTTCTAATCAAAGATCCAGTCCCGCCACACTGCAGACAAGCCAGGCAAAGATCACATCCTGGACAGGGAATCGGTCCATCGATTGCTACACATCTAATGATACCATGAAACAACAAAAACCGCGTTTTACCCCGCCTTGAGATGCATCCGTCTCGTTGTGGCCCGCCCATGCCTGAAGCAGTTCCAGATCCCATTGTGTTAATAGCAGGGGCTCTGCGGATTGCTACGTTATGCTACATTCATTCTCTCTCTCGGGATGCGAAAAGTGTCCACAACTAAAACCGTTCGCCATCAGCCCTTTCAATGGGACTAACGCACGGTGACATCCAAAAAAGTTGGCGGAAGCGTAAAGCATGGGAAACAAGTTCAGGGAAAGTCCATACACGATGGGCAGATCTGCACAGGGCTTTTCGCTACACTTTTGGGGCGGCAGGACTAAAGTAAATTTTCCGGCCACCGCGGAAAAAACTTTGTGTGAAAGGAATCTTTTATAGTCGTCGACGAAGCTTACCCGACGCACAAGGGGTATTCGTGACCACTCGCCAATAAAAAATGGAGCGCTGATAAGTCGATCGATGTTGGCATAGAGGGGAAGGCCGCAGTCCCGGCTCCCGTGGACAGCACTGTGGAATGACTCAAAAAGGGGCATGATAAGATAGAATTGTCGGTGCAATCTGGAACAAATCATATTGTTAGTGATCCAGAAATGTGCCTTTCTGTAGTGCATGGGCTCACGCACCTGCAGTCCTGACAACCTGGGATGTTCCAGAGGTTACCGGCTGCAGCGTATTGGTAGCCTCCCATGGCTGGTTAAACACGTAAGCATAGGAATCACGGTCAAGTAGGCTAACGACAGGGAGTCGCCCATCTCCCTCATCGGTGCGACGAGAAAGCGTGGGATGACATAAAAACCAACGTAGAACCTCCAGCATGAAGGTGGGAAACTTGTGTCAAAATCGAGGATGTGAGGTCAGGTAGGAGAAAACTAAGCATCCTCAACTGATGTTCTGGTTGTAGCGATGAAACTGACTATACCGACCTGAATTTGACGGTCTGGTGCGAATGCAAGTGAAATTCCAGTTCGAAACCAGCAGCCAAAGGCTAGATGGCAATCGGCATGAACATGTCATAATGGTAATCCTTCCAGTCTGATTGGCAATCGTTCAAGAGGTGTTGATGGCAATGTAGAAATTGGCATATTGGCAATCACGGTCGTAATGACAATCCAGATCATAGTGACAATCAAGACCTCACTGTGGGGCATAATCGCACAATCTTGCAGTCCGAGGGAATACGGGAAGCTGGTGCCATGACGGCGCGGGTAAGTAAAGGATCGATCCACAGTGTCTGGTGCCAGAACCCGCATATTGCTACTATGCAGGGCTTTGATCGATTCGCTGTGTCGGCCGAGGGACCAATACTCAGCCATCATCAACTCACTCCTGACGGTCTGAGGAGGATCTGCTGTCCTGCTTGCGAGATGGAGCATGTCTTCATGCCAAGCTATTATAGACAATGATGCGCACGGCTTTGAAGCTCCTGGGTTCTGCCACCATGCCCGAAAGATCGAGTTGGTGATACCCACCGACTGTTCCTCTGGGCCGTACTGCGAACTAGACATCACGGCAGTTGGCTTCAATCTTTGCACCACAGACCACGCCTTGATCCTGATGAGGATTTTGCTTCTGTCTCAGACCTTGGACTTGCAGGCTCACATGTCCCAACTGACCTGCTCTTTGCAACTACCCGCTGTTTTTCCATTCCGATTACAACGGCTGGTCCTATGCAACAGTGTAAGAACCAGCAGCTCAACAAGCTCATTCAGACAATGTGAATTGCAACTACTGCAGTAGGCAGCCATCAAAGACGGACAGGACATTTAAAACAAGTTTGATCGAGTAAAAGACATGCAGAATGCAGAATGGTGGAGAGGCAAAGGGAAGGAGCCCACGAGCACTGGACACAGGGAAGCAGCTGTCTTGGCCTGCGGCTGGCAATCGTGCCTTGCTCAAGCCCCGAATGAGGCTGCCCTGCCTCTGTCAGTCCAAAAGCTTTTTCTGCTTGTATAAGATGTGACAGCACCAGTTTCTTGCTTCTGTGAAAAATGCACGAATTCTACATGGTGGGTTGGGGCGTCGGCTTAGGGTCAGTTTCGTGCCCCTACACTGTCCAAAGCTCAGACATACCTTCGAACAGCAGACCACGCCAACCCTTGACCCTCATATCCCTGAACCATAAACGAGACGCCCATGTCCAGCTCTCCTAACAAGCCTGGCGATTCCTCATGCAAAACATTAGCAGAGATCTCAACCCAAGCCTAAAAGTGCAGCTGCACGAAATTCTTAACATCAAGTCTTACAGCTCGAGCTGCAGCACTTTAAATGTCACTAGGTGCTCTCACGGTAGTCTTTGCTTGCTTTTCCAGGTGCTATGATGGCACCCTGGCCTGGCGTGGCTTGGCTGTGCCGACGGCATCGTTCTCTCTTCTCAACTCCTCATCACATCAGAAGCTCTGGCTCTAGATCGCTTGAGCACACTGAGCAGGCGAGTCCTTGTCTAGGTTGAGCCGATTGTGCGTCCTTCAACGGGAGACAAGGACTCATCGCCAAGGCAAACTGACAAACTCAAAATAAGCGTCCCCAGGTTGACAATGAAATTTGAGCTGTCGCTAGCAGATCAACGACCCGAAAACGGGCCTTTGGCCAGGAACCTCCTCGGCAGCTTCCTGCGTTCATTGGAGAAAGATTTATGATTCCATCTCGTGGCGTCTGGAATCGCACCTGTGGCCTTTTCCCAACGGATTGGACCTTCTGCCTGGGACAAGGCAGGTGGCTGCACGAATTTGCGCACTCGGCAGTACAGACACATGTCTGCGCTGAAAATGCAAGCCCAGGCCGACTCTGACATGTTCCGACTTGCTTACCCCTCTCCGTTACAGTGCCTGACAAATGCTTCTGCCCGGCTTGGTCGCGTCGCTGTCGATCTCGCTAGCAGGCCCCAGAGCGCAGCAGCCTGCCAAAGCCTGCGAAGTTGCTGCACGCAAACGTGTATGCAGACCGCTGTTAATAAGGGGTGGCCTCATTGCCATATACAGCTGACACTCAGCATCAGGGTCTCACAGACAACGGCAAGGCTCCTGCAAAATGGCCCTCCGTGCCCTTCTTTGAGATAGTGAAGATCTGAAAGGAGCTCTCTCCCAGGAAACTGCAGGAAAGCAAGTCGTGTAAACCGCAAGGCACGGGTGTTCGACACTCCGTGCGCCACCTGAAGTGCAAGCAGCGCTTTGAACCAATTTACGCCCAAGGGAGAGTGGGGACGAAAGCTCAAACCCACAGTGTGATAAAGGTCCAAAGCTCATCTCGGGTCAGGGTGTTTTACCAGCAGAGCATTGGGACAGCTCGGCGCATTTTGGGGTTGCCCCTCCTCTAAAAACCCCTGACCCTGAAAGCTCCCCTTTGATGGGGGAGCTTTCGTGATTTGTCCCAAACGGAAACCGCTCAGTTTCACAGGCATGAAATTGCACATCCGATTCGACATTGCAGTTTCATGACCTCTCAATCTCTCAACGAACCCATTCGACACATGCCACGCAGGCTCCGACAGTCTCCTCGGCTCTCCGCTGCCAGACTGGTACAAGTGCGGGGGGCAAAGCTTGAGCTCTTGAGCTGCTTGAGCCGCAATGCGCCAGCAGCCCGGCAGCTCGCCCTTCTTCACGTCTCGTCATGTCTCGTCCTTCTCGGGTTACCCTCCCGCACTTCGCCTCGCCGAGCCGCGCTGCTCTCCGCCGGGCCTCGTCGAGACGTCCGGCCTGTGCTCAAAGCATCTGAAAGCCTGAGATGAGTGAGAAATCTTTCGTCTTCGCCCTCAGCGAGATCTCGCCTCGAGCAGTGCCTCTGCCGCGGATACCTCGCGACTTGCGAAATTCCGACCAAGTGCCATGCTTCGAATGGGTTTGGCCTGCGTATCGTGCGTTGTCAACGCACCGCAATTTCGGCTTGCCGCGAGCAAGTCCTTCGGAAGTGAACTCGCTGTGTGTCGACGTGCGTTGAGTGGTGTAGTGGCTGAGAGACAACAGACGAAATCGACATCATCAAAAGACGCATGCCGGAGGCCTCAAGCAGTCTTGCGAGCTTCGCTTTCGCTTGAAGTGCTGGGTGAGCAACAAGACCAGTGCAGAGATCCTGAACGGTCCGCGACTCTAGCGCAGCCGTTCGTGCTGCCAATCAGAGTTGCGGCCTGGGCCAAACCCCATCGATGGTCTGACCTCTGCAACTGGACGCACACACGCCAGGAGCCGCGGGAACCGCAGGAACTGCAGGAGAAGATCTTGAAGTCCACAAAGCAAGCCGAGATTGGCACTCTCTCTTATCAGCAGCCTGTGCTAAAGCATCATCCAGCTTCATGCCACCGGCGCAACACCTACAGTGGCTTCTAAACGACAGACGTTGCTTGCATGACAACAGCAGAGCAGAGGGAGCCTCTGCGCAGAGTCCAACATGTCCGCAACTTCGCCCCATGTAGCCCCAAGCTCCCTCCACAATGCTAGCAACTCGCGCCTTAGATTTGAAGCAAAATCGCGGCACTTGCAAACGTCTCTTTGCTCAGGCCCTGGCACAATCCTCCGCAGGTGTTCTGCAGGGATGGTCAGGAGCTGCGCTTTGAATTGTGTGACCAGTGCCTGATTTCTTCCCCATCAATATCAAATGTTCGGATCTTACCAAAAACATCATGAGAGAGAGAGAGAGAGAGAGAGACTGAGACTTGAGAGTCTTCCCCTGCCTCGGCCTCCCCACTGCGTGAGGAGCGAGAGCGGCACAGGGACAAGGCCTCTTCGGCGGCTTCCAAGGCCTCGAAGAGCGAAGTGCGCATGAAGGCACAAAAATGCACAATCTCCGTCACGGAAGACCAAGAGCCTTCTGATGATCTTCGATGCCCAAATGTGCTTCAGCAATGGCACAAAGAGCTGATGCCTCAACACGTGCACAGGACTCTTCGGAAAACTCGGTCTGTCGCAGCGGCTCGGGTTTCTAAAGGCTGGTGTGGCCTCCCAATTGTGTGACGCAGAAGGTAAGGCTGTCGAAGAAGTGGCACGTGCCGGCGATGGCATCAAGCAACCACCCTCAGCTCTGAACCTCAGATGTTCTCAAACCGCTCAAGGCCCACACAGCTTCAGAAATCTCGACCTGGACAGGCGCAATGCTCATCTCGATTTGGTGATCCTGTGGACCCGCACCTTTGGCTTTTTCCTTTGCCGACTTTACATGTCCAAGCTTCGAAGTGTACAGGGGCACTTCTGACTCGCATCGGGATCCTTCATGAATGGTCGGCCATACAACTGTAGAGACAAAAGTTGCTCTGCAGCCATGCTGGACAATCTAAGCCTATGCCTGTAGGATTCAGCAGTAGTTTGCAGGTGCCACTCCAGGGGGGAAAGCAAACCGTCGCCAGAAAGAACTTGTGGAAACACAAGCTGCGGCACAGAGAATGTAACTTGCAACTCCACTGCAGAGAACTCACCGAACCAGCTCGGTTTATGACGTGAAAGAGCTTCTGCGGGATAAGATAAGCAATCATCCGCTCCGTCGGAACATGGCAGCACCGCACATGCTTCCCCTGCCCACGGTTCAATTCCAGGTGCAAAGTCCAGACCATTCAGCAGCACAAGCACGTAGCCCTTTCCAGCTGCTTTAGACGTGTACGTCACATTGCAGCATGTCGGTCCATCTGCGAAGCCAGGCTGGTAGTTGCTGCACACGCTGGCATGGTGGCTTCCCACAGACATGTCAAGCTGATATGTCAACCACTGAGACCCGTGAGGCTTGAGCGCCGCTGTTCGAGAAAGATCTGTGGGACAAACAGCTTTCGGACCGGGGCCGGGGAGCGAGCCTGGCGCACTTGCCACTGCCAACTCATCTGCTTGCCTGGCCGAAAGATCATACACTACTGCCAACGGAACTCCCGAAGAAAAAATACCGCTCCCGCTGGAAGTCGGACTACGAGAGTTCGCAGCAGCAATGGTGACGTTCATGAGTTTGCTCCAAGCTTGAATCCAAGGTAAGGGTTGCATCTGGAACATCTCGTTCGACCAGCTCAGTGGCATGACGAAGTGCTGAATGCCCTTGTCGACAAGTTCTAATGCAGGCCAAGCATTGATCAAGTCTGCGCACACAAAGACTCCGAATGACATATTGAGCTCCTTGGAAAAGAAATCTGGCAAAACACAGCTGCTGCCTGCATCGGCGGCATGCTCACCCCACAAGTTTGCTTTGTGGTACTTAGCCACGTACGCACCATCCGCATCGAAAGCCAGAGCAGTGTTGAACAACAGTGATCCGTCCCTGCTGTGCTCGCAGCCAGGATAGGGCTCGAGAGAGCACCGCTTCAGGTCAATCAAGCCAACGACGAAAACAAGTCGGTAACTTCGAGCTATGCAACTCAGTCTTTTGACAGTTGCTGGAAACTTCGTCGAAATTTCCAAGCATGGCACAGAACGGACATCTGCTGGCACATCTGGAATGTCAATAGCATAGTCCCACCATTGGCTTCGCACCGAGCCGGGAAATCCCGTCAGACCGTACTCGGGTGTTACAAGCAGCTGCACTCCTTTGCGACTGGACTCCTCGGCCTTCTCCTCGAACACCTCCAAATTTGCAGCTATGGTAGAAGGTCCATCTTGCCTGTCAGAGAAGTGAGGGCAGGGGTCCTACTGACATGAGAGCAGCAACTTCGTCAGAGATGCGGGATCCATGGCGAAGATCGTTGCTCGCTGGGTTCTGTTATCCTTTGCTACTATGCCCAATGCCCGCACCCTACTGACGGTGCGGCAGACCAAATCTGAAGAGCAACAATCGCTGGCAATTCTCGAATAAAGTCCTGATGCCACGAAACTTGAAACACAAGGAATCCTCCCGTAAAGGCACCTCCTGGAGTTAATTAGGCCACCTGAAATGGGATGATACCGCGAGCAATGAACCACACAGACATTTGCAGAAGCAGGGCCTCTGACGTACTTCGTGCTCAAGTACTGCAAGCTTTAGTGGCGTAGCCACTTCTGCCGACACCAAAATCCAAAGACAGTGTCGTATCATCAGGCGGCTTCTGCTGCTCGATTCAACCATGTGCTGGCACGATGCTACAATTCTCTGCCGACTGCTGCGCATGCTGCACCTGTAGAATTTTCTAAGCTCGACGTGTGGATTCAAATCTACATGCCTGCTGCCCTCAGCATCCTCGAAAGCATTGGACAGATCGGGAACATGATGATGGGACCACAGGACATCATTCGTTGCACTTCTGACTCAGCTGAAGTGGAAGGCTAGCGGCAGAACAACAGGCCAAGTGACAAGTCAAGAGCATCTTCTGCAAGGCGCAGTTCCTCTTCCACACCTTGTATTCCACAATTATATACAAAAAATGTGACGGCTGGATACTAACTCCTACCAACTGCCGACCGACAGAAATGTCTCAGCCAAGTACCCTCTCCCAGCTGGCGGCTTGCAGCAGCACGTCTCAGCAGGACAGGGCCTTCGCCACCTTCACTGCCATCCTGGAAGTAGACCAGGTAGTAAATCAACAACTCGCACCAATAATTTCATCTAAGGAGCAGATTTCAGGGATGACAACACAGCCTCGGCACTAGAACATCAGCAGCACTTACGCACGTCGAATAATTGAATCACTGCAACCACCGAGTTGAAGCCAGGAACTGCAAGCTCCGCAGCACTTGCAGGAACAGGAGGTGCGGTGGCAGACGCCGACGTGGTTGAAGCAGGTGCAACGGAGGATTGAATTTGCCCTGGAACATGGACTGTCCGGCAATGATTGCTACTTGCACGACAGCATGTGGTCTGGCATTGCCTAAGCACTGCACCTTGCAGCAGCATAAGCTTCACCGAGGGGCTGACCTTTCTTCAAGAGGGTATAGCGAGCTTTGTGTGAGCATATCAAAAGAAAACCGCAAAGTCCCGCACCATGAAACCATGATCCCCTTCTTTTTCAGAAGACATTGGGCGAGGCAAGGCTGCGACGCAGCCTGGAACGGGCACCTGACAGGGCAGCCAGCCTGCCCAGTCGTGCCCCAAGCCCGGCAGATGGCTGCAGAAGACCGCGCATCCAGAAGATAAAAGTCCCTTCCGAGTCCACCATTCTTTAATCACTGTCTGCTCAGCATTCTTGCAATATCCAGTCAGGTCTTGTTTTTTGCGGAGCAGACCTGTAAGGTCAATCCAATCCCTCCCCAGGTGAAACATAAGAGGTGACATCTTGATGTTCCCATAGAGCTACGAAAAGGACATGCAGAAATCGTCAGGTGCTTTAAGGATGCTGTTACAAAAATCTGTGTTCCACTCGCCGTCCTTGAAAGGTTTTCGGAAAGTGAAACGACGAAGAGCTACGGGGAGGGTGCAGTAACCTGTTGCCATTCGAGCAAAGGTCTGCACACCTCCAAAAGCTGCGAAGACGGAGACATCCAAGATTTCCAATACCTCATCTTCGAGTTCGACTCATGTCTGAATACGAAAGCGACGGAAATCTCCGCAGCCAGTGGAACTACACGAGGGTTTCTTAGACTCCTGCAAGGATGACAAACCTCCCTTACCATCACATTAACTATGCTTGCAAGTGCTTTGCTTGACCGCTTGATTGCCTGTTGCCACTAGTCCCTAGTCAATGGCCCCACAAAATCTCAACATTTCAAGGCGCCGCTTGCCCCCGGGGGTGCAAAAGCTCGCTGGGATAAGGTGGAGAAAGTCCCTGCAACCATGCGCAAAAAGCTCAAGAGAGTGCAAGGGCTTTGGGAGATGTTGTGGTTGTGGGCAAGTTCCGCTCCATGAAACCATCCACACCAGAAACGAAAAATCGAATTTTGAGCAAAGCCAGCATCCTGAACAAGAATGTGAGAAGCTGGAAGTGGGCCAAATGGATGGTGGCGCGAAGTGTCATCCGTTGGTCGACAGCAAGAGAAAGCTTGCAACAGGATGCAGACTTTCTCTTCCTGTCGCAACAGGAGGCAAGCGTGAAGCAAGCAAACCAGGTCACTCCCGTGAGTAATGTTGATTTGGTGGCTCCCACAGCGGCGCTCCCTATACATGTAACACACACACACACACACATATATATATATATATATATATATATATGCGTGTTCCGTCTTGACTAAGTCTACAGTATACAGCACCAAGACGAATCGTAATGAATTTAAGAGGCGTGAGCTTCCCGGCCTGCCTTTCCGGAGGTAACAGCTTCAGCAGTGCAAGTGCCCACGTGACCACAAGCGGCCATTGGAATACGCATGGAAGTTCATTTCTACGCAGCATCGGAGACACCCCTGTGGCAGTTGCAGTACGTATCATAAAACCAGGCCGAGCACGACATATCTTATCCAAAAATACCCGGCAAGCCAGCAAAAAAACTGCAGCGTGCGGGACTGTTTTTGGATTCAAAATTTGATGTTTTTCAAAATTTGCACAACATCCGGTCCATTACTGAAGCAGTGCAAAGTTTGCAGCCGAAACATCGATGGAACGTAGCTCGATTTTTATCGCCCTTCTTCTGTCTCTGTTGAGACGCCATGGCCAGGCTGGTGTTTTATCCACGCGATCAGAGCACGCGGAGATGTTGACGGACTGGATTCAGGCCTTGCGCAGTCCCTTCAAGTTCTTTCTCTGTGTCTTGACTGCTCCCAGGACTTCCATCAGCGACATTGCTAACGCTCGAGAAGAAGCTTCGTCCTGCATTTGGACAGTTGTGCTCGAATTCCGCGTAAATTTCGAAAGGTCCAATCTTCCACAATGCGTTTCCGCAGAAGAAATGCACTCTGTGTGGCAAGGCCGGGTCTGGTGGAATTTTCTGCTTGAACGCGATTTCTGCCTAGATGGACGACGCTGCCATAGGAGTCACAAAGCGGAGTTTGATTCGTTCAGCGTTGAAGCTGCGACTGACCAAGACGCCAGCGCGTTGTTTTGTTTTGTCATTCTGGTTGCTGTTTTGTTTTTGGCGGGTGGCGGCTCCTTGTTGAAAGGCGACGTGATCTGCAACTCCCACCGGAGCCGACTGTCTCGCTTCGTGCCTTTGGCCTGGTTGCTTTCACTTTGTTTTTGTCGTGTTTGTTGGTTTGGCAAGGCCAAAGCGAACAAGGTCAAGTCTGAGTCCGCCTCCAGTTCCGACTTCTCTTCGTCCTCGTCGAGTTCCAACTAAAAAGGCTGGAAGACGACGGCGCACG
>CAJNDV010033139.1:15489-28027 GCA_905221635.1 Symbiodinium sp. CCMP2456
TGGTAGTAGTAGTAGGAGTAGTAGGATCAGGGACTAGGAGCAGGAGCAGCAGCAGCAACGAAAAACAGCGAGGCTGCAGACTGTCACTAGCAGCGATGAATGCTGATGTAGTTAGCCATTGCTGCCCAACTTCTTCCTGATAGTAGCCGAAAAGTTTTTGACATATCATCGAACGACCCAGCGGCTTGTCAGGTTTCGTGAATCATAGAACTTGGAGTTGGCGTAACTAAAGGGATAAAGTTGAGACATCGAGTGTCGAAGTCCCTATGACCTGTAGTGGGCCTAGGGGGGTTCATCTCGGGTTCGAGATGTGAGGTTGGTGGTGAAGGGTTTAATCCAGGATTAAAGTAGAGGATTCCTAAGGATACCCTGGACCCTCCCCCCCCCCCGGACACGTCCTCCAGCGTTGTTATCTGAAAGACTGTCGCCCTCAGTGTGGCTGCAGACATCACCCTTTGCTGCCTGTAGATTCCAAACCCACATATATACCTCCAGAGTCTCAAACCATCAACACGAACACTCAGACATCACCAACGAACCGTGCCCCCCTAGCTCGACCCACTACTAACTGGGCGGCTTTATTGGAGTTCGATGGTCAGCGTTGACAATTTGGCTTTTGTTGACTCCGATGGCTGAAGCCTGAAGGGCCAAACAAATCAAGAGAATGTGTTATAGCACATGCGAGTGCCAAGTACAGTATAGAGCTTAGGGTTCCCTTTTGCCAAAGGACTCAAGTCTAGCCAGAACTTCCNNTTTAGAGTTCCCTAAACCCTAAACCCTGTTAGTGCAGCGACTTGTCAAACTACTTGCAGTGACGGCAAGAGACCTAAACCCTAAACCCTAAACCCTAAACCCCTAAACCCCTAAACCCTAAACCCCTAAACCCAAAGCCCCTAAACCCTAAACCCTAAACCCTAAACCTACTTCGCTCCGAGAGCCCAGCAGAGAGCTTCCCAAGCTCCCAAAATAAACCTGCAACTCCTCGTCCTCCGCCGCTGCGCCTGGCTTTCTACTCCAGGAAGGAGGGTACGATAAGGATTGAAGGGGATCATATGGCTCCATACATGTACTACATGCACGAATTAGGGTTTAGGGTTTAGGGTTTAGAGTTTAGGGTTTAGGGACATATACTGTCGAGCCAAGAAGGGAATTAGGATTGCCACAGATGGGCACGAAGATGTAATATGGTATATGTGTATGCATCTGTATATATGCCAGGCTAGATGCAGATGCACAAGTATATGTAGACGACGATGTATATGCGTATGTAGATATAGGTGTGTATGTATGTATGTATGTATGTATGCATGCATGCATGCATGCATGCATGCATGCATGTATGTATGTATGTGTATATATGTTAGTAAGCATGCATGTTTGTAGGCAGGCGGACATGTATGGGCATGCATGGATGAGAGGAAATCGCTGCACACATAGGTGCACGTGCAAAACAACTAACATGTGTGTGCCCGGTTAGTATGTTAGTACACGCATAGATCCTGTGGGCATGCATGTGTGTATATATATATATATATACATGTAGAGGTTTGTATTTATACTGATATGTCTCATGCATAGCCGTGTACACATTTTGCCGTAGACATGTCTGTATGTATATATCTATGCATATAGAGATAGATAGACAGACAGACAGACAGACAGACAGACAGACATACAAACAGACCGAGAGACAGGCGGAGAGATAATATACATATATATATATATACCGATTGATTGACAGATGGTTGTATAGATAGACGTAGAATGGATGGATAGATAAACAGATAGATAGACAATGTGTGTGTGTGCTTGGAGGTATGTATGTATGTGTATATATGTATACGCACACACACACATATATATATATATATACACACACACATCCGAACAAATATTCTGCATATAACTACATATGTATATTCACAAGCACAGAAACATACATGAAGTTATGCATGTATACATGCACATAAATACATAGCACGTAAATAAATAAATATATATATGTATATATCCACATACGTACGTACACACACACACATACGCACACCCCAATACAGAGACATGCATCTAGGGAGACATGCTTCCCCGATCTTTTCTACCTAGCTGGTTTTTAGCTGACAAAGAGATGCCCCACGAAACCCTAAACACTAAACCCTAAACCCTAAACCCTAAACCCCTAAACCCAAAGCCCCTAAACCCTAAACCCTAAACCCTAAACACTAAACCCTAAACCCTGGTCTGTCTTCATCCGTCGAACTTCTCGAGCTTCTGGGGTTGAGGTTGGTTTGGCTGCAGGTTATTTGGATGCTCGCTGGGCTTGTGATTTTACTGTTGTCGGCCTAAACCCTAAACCCTAAACCCTAAACGCGTAACCCCTAATACTTCTCTACGAAATCCTATATCCATCCTAACCCCCTAAGTCCTTTCCCGAAGCTCGAACCTCCCCCCCACACTTCCCCTCCACTGCCCAAACCTCCTGGGCACATATCGGTCTTCAGAGCGCGGTAGAAGACGAGACCAAAGACGTAGATGATGAGGCCTTGCTTCATTTCATGGTGCAGGGCTGAGGATCTTAACCAGGACTCCCACAGCTTGTGGGAGTTTGGCATCGAGGGTTTAGAGAAGGCCGTCGGGACACTAACCCCATTATAAAATGACGGATTCCGGATGGCTGTGGGCTGGATTCTGATATCAGCTTGAGGCTTCAGACTCCTGTCTCTGTAGCTTATTAGCAGCTCGGGCGCTGAGACATGTCGTGCTATGGCTATTACCATACAAGCCATTATCAACTTGGAGTGATGTTTCGAATTCGGAAAAACTCCCAGAGCCCTTAACCCCTAAACCCTTAAACCCCTAAACCCTAAAGCCCCCAAACCTAAACCTCTAAACCCTAAAGCCCTAAACGCAAAAACCCTGAACCCTGCATGAGACGTAAAACCCCGAATCCCTCGGCCATTGACGGAGGGTTGAACCATAATACACCCTAAACCCTGCACCCTATTAATACCCTAGGGTTTAGGGTTTAGGGTTTAGGGTTTAGGGTTTAGGGTTTAGGGTTTAGGGTTTAGGAAGAGAGAACCCGATTATAGAACCCTCTAGTACAACTAGAGGTGTCCCTGTTATAGAACCCGGCAGTACCCTTAAAGGGACCCTATTATAGAACCCTATAGTAACTATAGCACCCTCAAAGGGAACCCGATTATAGAACCCTACAGTACCCTTAAAGCGAACCCGATAATAGAACTCTATAGAATGCTTGGAGGGCACCCTATTGTAGGACCCCATAGTACCCTGAAAGGGGACCCTATTATAGAACCCTATAGTACCCTTAAAGGGGACCCTATCGTACCCTTAAAAGGGACCCTATTTTAGAACCCTATAGTACCCTCAAAGGGAACCCCTTTTAGGATTCTCGACTCCGGCTTCTAGGATCGGCTTCAGGCGTCCATGGAACATGGTCGAAGCAGGGTGCAGAACTAAAACTTGCTATGGTTTAGGGTTTAGGGTTTAGGGCTTAGGCAGCAGAACTTGCGTTCACCCAGAGAGCCAATACCCCTTAATTAACGAATAGGCCTTAAATTATAGGGGCCCTAATATGATGATTTAAGGTATATTCCTTAATCAAGGAGTATTGGGCTCTCTGAGCATGTACCAAACAGCAGATTACAGAGAATAGCGTAGTGTGTCTGAGAAGCCCGCCCGCCGGGCTCTAATTATGGAGAGCTCTCAACCTAAACCTGAAATCCTCGCACAGGCACGCGTTTTCTGTTGTGGATGTTTGGTACATTAACAGCCCATAGTAGGTACGGTGACATGCCTTTTTATGTATCTATATTGAAGAATATAATTGAAAACGATCCAGCTGCTACTGCGTGGGGCTTTAGCCAATGTGGATGCCACGACTGGAAGCTTAAACCAAAAAAACTCAAAAGCCCTCTACTAGCCTGCAACCCTAGAACCCGAGACACCTAAGCCTTGAATGCTGGTATGCAGTAAGTACTCTCTGCAAAACCCCTACAAAAAGTCTGTAAGCTTCATTTCTAGGAATTTTGCAAACTCGACGAAAAAGAGAAAGCCCATCACATGACGCCCTGTTACACCCCCGCCTTAGACACAGAGCAAAACTAAGCCCAAAGGAGCTCAGCTAAGGGCTCATCAGCAGCCAAGCCCAGACGACGGTCCTCCGAATGAAGTTTTGTTCACGCTGCAGGATTTGGGGGGGTTGGGTTCTACAAAGGCTCTCGCAAGGTTGTTAGGACCATTTTGTGGGATTTGGAATCGTTGGATATATACTTTCTGGTTTAGGGTTTAGATTTTAGGGGACTAGGCTCGACACCGAGTTTTGGCTTTGAAGTACAGACCACAAAACCCTCGCCCTGCCCTAAACTTTAAACCAGACCGGAACCAGCGAAGGTCCTTAGGGTTTAGGGTTTAGAGTTTACAAAGCATTGAGCGAAATTACATGGTCCAGTCGCAGTGTAAAGATAATGAAGACCTTCCAGGAGGGCCCTTGTTGGGAGTTTCAGAAATTGAAAAGGACCCATTGAGTGTGTGCATGTGTGTGTGTGTGTTTATGTATATACATATAGGCTCATATAGGTGCAAAAATAAGCATACATGTATAGACCCTATCTGCAAGATAATACATTAGATACGGACCCTTTAGAAACCTCTCACACGTGTGCAGCCCAAACCCTAAACCCCAAACCCCAAACCCTAAACTCTTTCCCCTAAACCCCAGACCCTAAACTCTAAACTCTAAACCCTAAAGTCCTAAACCCTAAACTCCTCAACCTTAAACCCTAAACTCTAAACCCTAAACCCTGCCCAGTCTTGATGGAGACCATGATCCCTGCGACGAGCAAATACAGCGGCTTGAAGAAGCGCAGCAGTCGGACCTTGACTCTTTGGCGACCTAGTAGGGTCCCCCTTAAGGGTACCACAAGGTTTAGGGTTTAGGGGTCTAGGGTTAAGGGTTTTGCGTTTAGGGTTGAGGGTTTAGGGTTTTAGGGTCCCCTTTAAGGGTACTCTAGGGCTCTATAGTAGTAAGGTCCCCTTTGAGGGTACTACAAGGTTCAATAATAGGGTCCCATAGTAGGGTCCCCTTCAAGGGCGCTATAATTACTATAGGGTTCCATAACAGTCCCTAAACCCTAAACCCTAAACCCTACACCCTAAACCGAACTGTAGGGTTCGAGTTCCATCATTCAAGGGATCTGGAGGTTCATGGCTGGGGCCTTGCGGGTTGAGGGGTTTAGGACCTCAGAGCGCTGAAGTTTTTGGCTTTTCGAAACCCTAAACCCCTAAACCCCTAAATCGTAAACCCTAAACCCCTAAACCCCTAAACCCTAAACCCGAAACCCCTAAACCCTAAACCCTAAACCCCTAAACCCCTAACTAAATCCCTAAACCCTTCCGGGTTTTAGGGTTTTGGGCTGTCAGGCTGTGAGGCTCAGATCGCCACAGAAGAATCGAACTCTTCTCAGGGCCCCTTCAAGGCTCCCGAATCCCGGAACCCTAGGTTTTGGGGTTTACGGTTTACGGTTTAGGTTTTGGGGTTTACGATTTACGGTTTAGGGTTTAGGGCTTAGGGGTTAGAGTTTAGGGTCTAGGTTTAGGGTTTCGGGTTTAGGGTTTCGTGTTTAGTGTTTATAGGGTATATAAAACCTTAACCTATATCCTAGGCCCTGAACTCTGATACCACTTTGGTTTCAGATGTCAGCGGGACTTAATTTCGAAACTTGCGCCGCCATGCAGGCATGGTTTAGGGTTTAGGGCTTCTAGGTATTTACGGCCCCTAAACCCTAAACCCTAAACCCTAAACCCTAAACCCTAAACCCCTAAACCCTAAACCCTAAACCCTAGGGTTTAGGGCTTATAGGGATTACGGCGAAGGGTTTCGGCAACATGGGAGCAAGGCTTCGAGCTTCTGGATGACAGCCACACGTCCATCGTCCCACCGCAACTTCCCTACGCGCGGCGGCGTCAACATGCAAAGACGCTCTCAAATCGCCTAAAACCCCAAGCCCAGAAAGTGAGAACTCCCCTAAACCCTAAACCCTAAGTCTTCGGTGCCGGGCGAGACCACCCAGGCGAAGAAGACGCATCAGCCGAAGGGAAACCTGGCCAAAAAGAAGCTGAGCTGACTTAGAAACCCTCCCAAAAGATAAACGTTGTGATATCTAAAAAGGTACAAGAGAAGCCCGAAACAGTGAGGTCCCCCAAAAAGTCAGCCAGAAAGAGGCTCATAAACAGAAAGAGCTGTCTCGGGTTCTGTCTTTCCTTACGATGGAAATCTTTGTGTTTAAGTGCTGCTCGCAGCCTGTTTCGGGGAGTATCGAAAACTACAATCCAAACGCAGGGACTTGCGTTTGGGGTTTCAGGATTTCGGTTTAGGGTTCCCCTTTTAGGGGTCCTTCCAGTAAGGTTCCTACGATGTCGAATTTAGGGCTCTAAAGCGCATTCGCATGAATTTCTGCAGCTCCGAGATGAGCAGGTCAGCCTCCCGATAAGACACCAAAACAGCATGCACTTACGAATCTACTTGAGCAGCCATCTAAAGCACACACACACACACCATCTACTCAACAAAATCTTGATAAAAGTTTCGGGCTGCTTGCTGCTACGATCCCCATCTTCAATCGTTGCCCAAGACATACGCTATTTCACAAACATTCAAGCGGCGCCCCGCACTCATATCAGCAGAGTCCAGAATCGGTTATCGGAGCTGACGAGATTGGGGTTGAATGTACCCTACAGCGTAATACCCTTGAATAACGGGAGAATCCTGAATTTCTGTCTGTGTAGGTTTTCCGGGCTTCACTGCGGAGTATTGGGCTCTCTAGGTAGGATCCTTCTCGAAAGACAGGGGCCCTCTAAGAAGCTGTGTATCTTGCTTTCCATGGCAAGCCTTGGTAGGAGTAGAGAAGGGGGACATGGGCCTTAGAGATTTGGGGATCTAGGTAGGGTTTAGGGCGTGGGGTTTGTGGATTAGGGGTTGGGGGCTGGGCTCTTCGAAGTTTGCAAGTTACCCTTAAGCATTTATTCAGGTCCTCACACAGGCTTCGTGAACGGTGGCTGTTGATGACAATACTCACTACATCCACTACAAGTAGGAATGTCGTTCAAAGTGTTTTTGAGGAACAGTATGATTTCATTACAAAAACACGGAAAACCACAAGTGTTGGATTGCCTAGATAGACCGCATGGGTGTCGACCTCTGGCATAAAGACACGGGCACTAACACTCAAACTCGCCGGGGCTGACCATCACATCCTCAGCTTCGCTCATTCACCAAAGCATCACAAACGGCTTTAGGGTTTAGGGTTTCGGGACATGGCAACTCCTTTTGCCACACCCATCTCGCTCTCGTGGTTCACGTTCAGCGGTGGTCGCATGTCATCACAAAGGCCCTGTTTTCATCAAAGCGCGGGTAATGCCGATGTTGCTACTGTGCTAATTCCCAGTACTATAGGATGACGGGTACTTTTGTGATGAGCTCTCTAATTGTTGTCGTGGTGGTGGCACTTGCAGATACTGGCAGGATGATGCTGGCGATGCTGATGCATGCCATGGTTCGTAGTGATGTTGCTGGTATGGGCCTGAGGCCAAGGCAGGATACTCAGGAGGAGCCACCCTAAACCCTACCCTAAACCCTAAACCCTAAACCCTAAACCCTAAACCCTAAACCCTAAACCCTAAACCGCCTACTCCAAAACAGGAGCCCAACGCAGATCCTCAGAACCCAGAGCCCCCAGAAAGCCTCAGTACATGGCAGTTCCTACCACGTCCTGGTCTTGGTTGGGATCTTCAACCGTAAACTCCTAAATCCTCTAAACTCCTAAACCCTCTAAACCCTAAACCCCTCATAGCCCTAAACCCTAGACCCTAAACCCTAGAACCTAAACCCTAAACTCTTAACCCTCTAAACCCTAAACCCTAAACCCTTCTATAAATATCGGAGCCTTGAACCAGGGACTTAAAAAGCTGAGCCGAAGTCGAGGGAGCTCCCTCCGACGCTGAAGTAGAAGACGAGGTCCACGATGGCCAGGACGATGAGTCCTCAAGCAGAGGGCTTTAGGGTTTTAATGGGTTTTGGGTTTTGGGTTTTGGGTTTTGGGTTTAGGGTTTTAGGGTTTTAGGGTTTAGGGGTTTTTGGGTTTTGGGTTTTGGGTTTAGGGTTTAGGGATGTTTAGGGTTTAGGGTTTTAGGGTTTAGGGCTTGAGGTTTAGGATTTAGGGCTTAGGGTTTAGGGTTTTATGTTTTAGGGTTCAAGGTTTAGGGCTCAGGTTTTCAAGGCTTTAAACTCAGGGGTGTATAGAGGGGCCTACACAGTGCCATCATGGCGGGGTTCTACGGGAGGTTAAGGTTGCCGGGTAAAGCAGACTTTGGCCTTGTCGGGGTATATGGGCAGTTCTCTAAATTAGGATCCCTTCTTGGGTCCCCAATATGGTACGGCACCCTTGTAAAAAGGACCCCCAAAGGGACCCTGATTTAGAAAACTACCCATATTCTCTTCGGCGTTTATAATGAGGCTTTTCGCGTTGAGGGCTTAGGAATGCGGTGTGCAGAAGCAGATCTCAAAAAGCTGGATTTGGGGTTGAGGGTCCAGTGCCTGGGGATTTTAGGGTATTAGGGTTGGTGTTTGAGAGTCCAGACTCATAGAGGGTTCGCTCAGGGTTCAGC
The DNA here is from genome assembly GCA_905221635.1 of Symbiodinium sp. CCMP2456. Classification (NCBI taxonomy): domain Eukaryota; class Dinophyceae; order Suessiales; family Symbiodiniaceae; genus Symbiodinium; species Symbiodinium sp. CCMP2456. Next base: position 24,175 of record CAJNDV010033139.1, read on the forward strand.
GCCTTGTGCCCGGAAAAATATACAAAATACAAACGTAAGCCCTCAACCCTGAACTCTCAGCCATGTTGTGGTCCCTGAGTCTCAGGGCTTTCTTTTGTTGTTTGTTGTGTTTCGGCTTTGGTTCATAGTCGACATGGAGGGTTTTGGGGGATACAAGCAACGTACATAAAATCCCGGACCCATCCAAGAACGCAAACCCCCGAAACATTCATCCCTTCGGTTGTCTTAGCATCTACAGCTTGCTGTTGTAAGCTCGTGGCTCAGAACCGCAGGGCGGTAGGCTTTGCGATTGCATCTGAGTCTGAGCATTTGGCGCTCGAGTCTATTGAACCCTAAACCCTAAACCCCTAAAACTCTAAACCCCTAAAACCCTAAACCCCTAAACCCTAAACCCTAAACTCTAAATCCCTAAACCCTAAACCCTAAACCCTCAATCCTAAATCCTTAAACCCTAAACCCTCTCATGGTGCCGTCGAGCCACCGAGATCCATGAGGTTCCAGCCGCTGTAGAAGAAGTCGCCCTGGCAGCTGCAAACCCTGACTAAAAGACCATAGGGTTTAGGGCTTAGGGTTTAGAGGTTTAGGGTTTAGGGTTTAGGGGTTTAGGGTTTAGCGTTTAGGGTTTAGCGTTTAGGGTTTAGGGTTGGGGGATAAGGGCTAGGGCTTGGGGTTTGTTTCAGGGTGCACGTGTAGGGTTGAAGGCTCAGGGCTTTGGCTGCAACCCTGAACCACTGGCACCTCTCAAGCTCAACCTCGGAAGCCGCAAATTCTAAAGCCGCGAAGCCCTACAACCCAAAACCCTCAACCCGAAACTCCAAAGCAAAACCCGAAACCCCCGAAAGGGCCAAGAAAGCTGAAAGTCAAGCATGCAGCTTTGGCAGCAGCCACGAAACTGGCCCTGATGGACTCAGCTCTCATGCACGGAGGAAATGATAGGAAAGCCCGTGTAAGGATTCAGGGCTTTGGGTTTTTTCGTGTTTAGGGTTTTGGTTTAGGGTTTAGGGTTTAGGGTTTAGGGTTTAGGGTTTAGGGTTTAGGGTTCAGGGTTCAGGGTTTAGGGTTTAGGAGGAAACCGAACACGCAAATTCCGGACACTTCACACAGACTCGACGGCAAAAGGCTGTTCGCAAACTCTGAACTCTGCACAGCTTCTCTCACAGCTATCACCAGACGGTTCAGGGTTCAGGTGAAAGCGCAAGCCCCAAACCCTAAACCCTAGCATATGCTTTTCTTAAATCGGAACCAAAACCAAATCCCGGACACCAACAACTACAGGCGCCCCAATATCAGAACATGGCCTAGGGCCTAGGGTCCCCCGGGCCTGATCGATAGTTCGAAAATGAATGGACTACAAGGGAATGATTTTAGGTTTAGGGTTTAGGGTACAAGGGAAGAATGCCGATTTTGGGTTGAGGGGTTAGGCCCTCTATCTAGCAGCTAGCACCGAAGACATACAGGCTTTAACAGACTAAGCTGAACTGTTTACTAAATCCCGCAGCTCCAGGTCAAATCCCAAGCGTCATATCAGAACCCAAAGCTGACAACCCAAAAGCTTGAAGCTCGATATTAGGGTTCTTGATTTTAAACTACCAACCCTGAATTCTACATGCTAAACTCCAGAGCCCAAAGCCCTAAACGCCTTGAACCCGCATAAGCCCAACGCCTCCCCATACGCCACAGACTCACTTAACCCTGTCGGCAAGCAATGTCAGGTCGACCCCATACGCGATGAGGCGCATGGTCAACTCTATGAGGTAGAAGGATGTGAAGAGAATCTGTGGTCCGGTCCAAGGTTTAAGTTTAGTTGAAGCCATGAGGTTCATTCAGTGTCTTCAAGTGTTTGGAAAGCAGTGTTCGAATCAGAGGTTTGGGGTCCAAAGAACGGGTGAAGGGTCTCGCCGTCGCTGTCCGCTATTGTCGGGGTTCCTCCTTAAAATTATAGTATAATGAGCCCTAAACCCTAAACCCTAAACCCTCAAAGCCCTAAGCCCTATAAGCCCTAAACTTCAAGCTGCAAGGTTCAAGGCTTCGGTTCATGGCTTCAGGCGTTGTTCACCGGGGGCTTTCTTCGTGGCCTTTTTTAGGAGTCTGGAGCTTCGCTGTTTTTTTTTGAGGGCCCTTTGGATGTCTGCAGCGAGGCGTCTATCAAGCCCGAGGTGGGCAGGCAGTCTGGCCATATTTAGGCCTGACAAACACCTTCAGCTTGTATCAGAGTCTTGTGGCAATCCCGGATCATTCATCTTGTCGACGGACCCAAAGCTCTTAGCGTTTAGGGTTTAGGGTTTAGAGTTTAGGGTTTAGAGTTTAGGGTTTAGGGTTTAGGGTTTAGGGTTTAGGGGCGGGGTCTGGGCTTCGGAGCTGGTGGCTTGCGCGGCTGGCTTCGCGGCTTAAAGCAGGCAGGGCTGATGGCCAGCAATGGTGCCACAACTACCACGAAATTTGTTTTATGGTCGTCATCGCCATACTTGCCCGCAAGATCATCACCACACTCACCGTCAATCGCGAATTGCCATCATAGTCATCACCACCATCATCATCATCATCATCATCATCATTATGACGCTTGTCGTTGGCAACAGTTCGTCCTCTTCCCAACACCATCACCATTCCGTGTTGACGTGGGAGGAATGATGCTGCCTACAGGAAACGAACAATGGCAGTGGTGATGGTTAGCACACATTAGCCCCATACACACTGTAAATACTCTCAAACCGTATGTAAACCAATGCGCAAATCTTGAAGCCACCATGCTAACCTTGAAAAATTGAAGCTCAAACCAGGAACTGAGGACAGGGCATCTACGATGATGTTTCCGTCGTTGTCTAAGCCTTGTGCAGATGGTGGATGATGCAAAGTTCAAGGATTTTATGGGGTTCAATGACACTGCTACGGGAAATCCAGATGTTCATGATGAAGGAGTAGAAGCAGACTATGATGATGATGATGATGATGATGATGATGATGATGATGCCGATGACGACGAGGATGACGATAATGATGATGATGATGAGGAGGAGGATCACGAGGAAAAGGATGAGGTCGATGATGATGATGATGATGATGATCATGATAGAGAGGGGGGCTGCAGGGGTTGTTGTTCAGGTCCCTGATTACTCGAGGGTTTTCAACACTGCGAGTGCAAAAACAGCACTAGAGTGTGCAGAGAGGTGGAGGGCTACAGGGCCTTAAGCTTAGGCTTTGTCTAGGTCGAGGTGTGATTGGGGAAGCTACTGAAAGCATACAGAATTCAAAACCTGGCAAAGCTTTCAGCAGCATCTCTTCTCAAAAGAGAAATTCTCAAGAGCTCTCTCTTCATGTCTTGTCGTAGTGATTACCAAACTCGGCACAGATTTTCTGAGCAGACTTGTGCCACGGTCTCCGTTGGTATCTTTCGCCTTCGATTGCTATCGTTTGTTGTCTCTTGCTCCCCGAGCGAGACCCCTCAACTGCAGTCATGCAGTTGCTATCTATGTCTCGCAGGACTCTAAAATGCCTGGGTCAAAACTGCCTTTGAGGGCGTGCTTGTGCCCCCTCCCCCAAGTCCTTCCCCGCTGAAAGTCACTGACTATTTCGACCACCAAGATGGATCTATGAGAAGGTTAAAGATCAAAAGTGATGGGTTTGGAATCTCCAGCGAGAAAGAAAGACTGCGGAAATCTAATCCCCGACTCCCAAGCAAACAAATAAATCCTGAGCCATAAGCGTCAAGTTCATAGCAACCTTATAGTAACCATGCAATACCCTAAACCTCATCAAGCCCCCTGCTTTCAAGCCCCGATCTCGCAGAAAGACATGAGTTCCCTCTCTCTCTCTCTCTCGCTCTCTCTCTCTCTCTCTCCCTTTCTCTCTCCCT
>CAJNDV010033140.1:0-36597 GCA_905221635.1 Symbiodinium sp. CCMP2456
CCAATCCCTGACAAGATCGAACTCGGTGCCTGACACGTTTTTACCTGAGCTGAGAGCTGCATTTGCTCGTGCTGTTGGGAAGAGCGCCCTCTTGGATATTATACCTTTTGCAGCTTGGCGGCCCCAGTCCTGCTCGAACCAATGTGCGAAGGCCATGAGCAACTTCTGGCGGCTGCTTTGAGCTCGAGGCCTCTCTCGGCGAGACGGACTCCAGACAGAGCTTAAAGTGGCCATGACTTAAGCATCCTAGACAGCTGGCAGCAGGGCTCGCACGAGAAAGTGTGCTCGCAATGTCGGAAGTACTTCTGCATGCCGTGTGTGTGCCTCGGTCTCAGCCCACCTAAAACCAAAGAGAAAACCCAACAGCCCAAAAGCCAACTCGTTGGGTTGCAGGCGTTAAGCACTGCAGAGCGGCATTCATGAAGCAGGTATTGCCGAGGTTTAGCAGCCTCGGGACAAGGATGTACAGACATGCACCGTCGAATTGCAACAAAAGACTAGAAGAGCACCGCGTGTCTCTCCACTGCATCCATCTGTTTTCAATCACCGAAGCACTTGCGGCCAAGTCTTCTGATGTCCAATCTCGCAGAGCATCTAAAGTACACAGCCGAGCTGAAGGAGAGCGCCATCCCAATCTGTGTCCGGGCAAAACAACCCTTTGGCAGATCCTCCATCGCCCTTTGGGGTACTTTGGGTCATATGCTCGAGTTTTGAAGGAGATGCTCAATCAGCAACCTCGCAGCCCATGGACCTACCCTGGAGGGTGAAGATCCTAGGAGGCAGTCCCTGAGCCTCCAAAATTCGATTGCAGTATGTTGCTTCCAGCTTCTCAAAACAATGTCCTTGCAGGCCATCTCTCACGAATTCAGAAACGTCACGGACAATGGCTGGTAGCAACATGGTTACATCTCGGCTAGCAGAGTGAAAGTGTTGCAGGTGCTGTGAAGAAGCAATGGCCATGAGCGTCTTACTCGAGCTAGTTTCCCACCGTCGAAGGATGCCTACAGCGCATTGTACTCGCCTTTTGCTTCTGCACTTGGAAACTGCAGGCCCTACCTGCAGAGAAGACTTCTGAGGGCGGTAGATAGATTGGTCAATCACTTGGCAGGCGGACTCACTCCGAGACCACAGCCTGCTCAAGACGCAAGACCTCGTCCACCTTCCCAGGAATGTGTTGCGTCGTGTCTCTGCACTCGATCTCGCTGTTGTTTAGGCATGTCCGTAAAGGGACAGAGTAGAAGGGCTGTGGCAGATGTTCAAATCAATGTATATGTGAGTGCACAGAGGTGTGCATTTTTGCGCATGTTCATGCACATGTAATAGCATTGATAAGTCGATCTCTCGGGGATGAAAGGGCGCAGTTTACAGACATGTGCTTGCGTACTTCGCTGTTCATGTTGAACGGATGCCTATTTCGCTTGAACACTGGTCATTTGTCCATGGGACTTTGTACATATGTGTCCTCAATCTGAAAAAAGATTGCAAAGTTTGCAGGCCTCAACAACAGATGCTGTCCCGTTTAGCAGCAAGCGCAAGCGGCTAGAGCGCAGACGAGCGGCGCAAGCCTGAGACCTCTTCAGGCCTTTTTGGATTATTTTATTTTTATGATTTAAGATTTTCAGCCAGGCCTTGAGCCAAACAGCCACAAATTCGAACTTCCACAGCAGAAAGGATTGAAACACGAGGGTTCTCGGCACATGACCGAGACTTCTGAGGGTCTTGCCCAAGCAGACCCTTGCGATTCTTTTGCCCATTCCTGTTCAACAAGATGGATGAGTAGCTCGCCATGACGCTATGCTCCTGTCGACTGTTTGTATCCTAAGACTCCTCCTCCCGCTGCCTCTGCGCTGCTGCCGCTGCTGCTGCTGCTACTGCTGCTGCCGCTGCTGCTGCTGCTGCTGCTGCTGCTGCTGCTGCTGCTGCTACTGCTGCTGCGACTCGACTGCTACGACTACGGCGACTACTGCGACTGCTGCGACTCCTGAAACGACGACCACGACCGCTGGCCGTGAAGACGACTACTTCTTGTACTTCTACTTCTACAACCACGACAAAAAGGACGGGACGTGGAAATCCGGAGAGGCCAGACTACCCGCATCACCATTGGACCATGGCAATCATTATCCTCACAAGTATCAGCCTCCCATCATCATCCATGATGTGACCTTTCTGCGTAAATCGTCTGGCCCATGCTTCCCAGGCGAGAGGCAGGACAAGCCAGGTCGATAAACGGGACACGTTGAAGGACGTTCTATTTAGTACTGCGCTTTCGCACCGAAGTGCGTGGCAAAACGATTGCGCATGGCCAGAATCATCGCCATCATCATGTCGTTAGTCATCATCTTTGCGTGATGACTTGCTTCCTATAGTGCTGATATTCGCGAGCATCAAAGCAGCCCCTAGGCACGAGCACGGGCACAACCGAGTCCTGCTCATCGCAAATCGCGACTCCCCGTGGCTGCTGCTTCGCCTGCACTTTCATTCAACGAGGCGGATTGCGACAATACTCCGTACAAACATTAGGCGCTTGTGTTTAGTTGTTCGATGATTCTGGGAGAATCTTGCAAGGATACTGTGAGGCGATCTGCGTTGCTAAAGGGCGCCGTGCAGAGTACCCGGAGCGCCGATCGAGGCAAAACCTGTCTCGATCTCCAGTTGCAGCCGCTATATCCCTTACGTGCTGCTTGCCTTGCCTCGTGACTTTCTTATGACGATTGCTTTAGCGCAGGCTGCTCTTTGAAAGCGCGTGATGCGCTCGGCCTTTCGCCAGCAGGCGGCATGCCCGGCTCTTGCCGGTAGCTGCCTCGGCGGCTCAATCGAAGGCTGTGCCAGTTCACTTCGAGCTTTCCAAGATAGATCCCTTGAAGTCTGAGCAAAGCGCCCATGGCACCGTCGCCACGCGACTGCACAACGGGGTTAGGACAACCGGACCGCGCGGCTGACAGCAACTCCCTACGCCCGTGTGCTGAGTAGTAACACAGTATTGCAGGGTCTGGGCGCTGCCTTCAGCGCCTCGCGCCACTTTGAGCTCTGCTTGTCGACCCACGGCCGAGCTCGCGCAAGACTAAAGCAGCTCTGGTGATAAGGCTATGCTCGAGTTGGTTGGTGAGCGTGTTTGGAGTATGGTGCCTGGGAAAGCCCTGCTGCATGCTTTGCTTGTAGGTGCCGCAAGGCGTACAGTCTCATGCGTTGACGGCTTCTTATTAAGCTTGCGTCTACAGCGATTGCCTTCAGCAAGGCCGACCGTGGAACCGTGGAGCTGAATTGGAAAAACGGCTTGGTCCTTTCTGACACCGGTCCTCATGGTGCCGACCAGTTCTGAGCCACTGAGTAGTTCGCGGTGAGGCAAAGCATCCGCAGGTACTGCTTCCCACGTCTTCGCATGAAACACAGAACACGCATGTACTGCATTGCCGGCCTTTTGTCCAGCAAAGAGAGAGATCTGGTTGTTGCGCATAGCGTCAGGATGCAAAGCCCCAACAAGACAAGCTGCTTCAAACCCCATCCTCTGCACTCCTTCGCTATGCACTCCCCGCAATCTGTCCACACCGGCCATGAAGTCGGTTTCAGCTCTGGCTTGCGCGATCGCTTGGCGAAGCCAAAGGTGCACCGCTCACTTGCATTCAGCAACCACGATTGTGCTGAAGGGTTGCAGCTGCTGCACGTACAAGTCGCCTGCGCTTGCAAGAGCAAGCAAGGCCGTGAATGTCAAGGCTGCTGTGGTTCGGTCAGCTTCACCAGGTGGGACCAATTTCTCAAACTCAGTGCTGTGGCCATCACGCCGCAAGCAATCCAATATGATTTGACCGACCTCTGCTGTGCGATCATCCTGCACCTCCAGGTTGGCGTCAGGCATGGGATCATCATGCATGGCCATGTCCATATCTGCATGCTGCGCAGCACAGGAGCCGAGTGTGTCTTCCACATGTTCGGCCTCCCATGTTTGCCTGCCAGGCTGAGTGTGGCTATGAGCGTCAGGGAAGGGGAAATCACAAACTCCTCCAAGCAAAGATTGAACCTGTGGAGGCTCTCCTTGGTCTCTTCCAATTCCTTGTTGGTGGTAAAAGGCCGTGTCGGGATCTGCAACTTGCCGCAGCCAAAATCCGAAGTGATCAGCTTCCTGCAAGGAATCTTCCATTATCTCGATCTGGTCCACTGCCCCAAGCCGCGCTCGACAGAGCCTGTCGTCGTCGAGCTGCCAATCGGCAACTTTTTGAGAAGGAATCATCGGATCAGAGTCAAAGCCATACACTAATCCTGGGCGGAGAAGCGCGGCTGTGACTCTTTCTGCACGCCTTCTTTTGAGCGATTGAACTGCCTCTCCCTTGCCTTCTCCCTGGCCACAGACTTGTGGGTCATGCAATTCAATTGCGTTCGGAGCACCCAGGAGCTGCATCAGGGGATCGGCGAGCTCCTCGGGTTTCCGTCCCTCGCCTTCCACTCGTTGCGGCTCGAGAGGACCCAGCTCGAATCTCGGAAGCCAGTCCATCTCCACTTTAGGCGCAGCCAGGTCAGAGGCATTTGGATCCAACAACTGTGGCATGGCTTCTGCAAGCTCTATCGATGGGAGAACATCCTGAGCAGCAGCCCCACCAAGTTGCAAAAGGGCCCCTTCCTCCAAAGGAGCCTGTGTCCAGTTGAAGGTTTCACAGGCTTCAACCTTCGCCAAATCCAAGTCCAACGTCAGAGCCGCCTCCATCCGCTGCCTCTTAGCGGCTGGCAGTCTGATCTTGTCCTCCGTAAATGGCTGCCGCGCAAACATGAGCACCAATCGCTCCGAGTCAAAGTACAGGGCACGAGCTCGCTCGTTGTTCAGAACACAGAAGCCCTTGATCATTGTTCCATAAACACGCAATGTCAGGGGCTTCTCTGTATTAGGACCGTGCTCCTCAATCAATCGATGCACTCGCTCTTGAATGTCGATATCCACCTGCTTCTTGCGCAAGCGGGCAGTGGAGGTCGCTGCCATCCAACACTCCCGCCAACGCTCGTCGTAGAGGTCGAAGGCAATTTCGGGCATCTCTACGGACACTCTAGGAAGGCCAGCTTGCAACTACTGAGCAGCTACTGAGGTGCGGGAGAGACTTAAATCGCAATGGAGCCAGACCGGCGAATCAATTACTTCAGGACACTTGCTCCACCGCGTGAACTCGTGAGCATGACAGGGAGAGCATCGAGGAGCGGGAGCCGTGTTTGTCCCCCTAGCATTTCGAAGGACAGTAGGCCTTTAAGCCGTATGTACAAAGGGTGGATGCGGGTCTTCCGGATCACACCCCGTCGAGTCGCTTCAGAGGTCCGTCCTGTTATTATTTGAAGACGGAGTCCGGCTGAAGAATCACCTGACACACACTCGCGATTGGTCTGCCGATGATCAGCTGCGGAAATCAGGCATGGGCCAGGAGCAGGTCGCCAGCGTGCCACGCCACAGGCTCGTCCTAAAACGATTTGTAACTGTGCACCCACAGCACCGGAGGCGGCATCAAAAGATACTCGTCCTTGCCGCACGACGGGGTCAGCAAGAATCTCAGCCCCTTGGACGGCATTGCTTCACTAGTCTCGGGAGGAAATCGAATGCAGGCATTGCTTGGCACTTGCCTGTGACCGCTGGTGCCAACCCACAAGCCTCGGAATGAGACCCACTGGCCCAGCAACCGCAGCTCCTACATGTAGCAATGAGACCCCCGCAGTCCACCTGACAACTTGACAATTTCCTGAGTCGGAGAAACTGTTTCGAAAGCTCGCCCTGCACTGTCCATCCAAAAATCGATGCTGTGGGTAACGCTTCTTGCCTTTGATGTACCGTGGATTGCTGCTGTAGCTCGCCACGTGCGCGACAACACCGCTACTGTCCAGAAGCCGAAAACCAATCCCCAGCGTGGTCTCATGATAAGCCAAGGCTTCGTTGAGCTCCCGCCAGCTGGCACGAGACAGCGCGCCGTAGCTCCGGCCTGGGAACCGTCAACCACACACCGAGGCATGGAAGAGCACAAGAGGAGGAGATGGAGGAGGACCCCCCTTGGACCACAGTGACCACCTGCACGAAACCTTATCCTGACGGGGCATCTTCGGCGCGGCCTCCCTTCTCCAAGACTGGCTCTACTGGAACGGCCTGGGACGTCGTGATGCAACTCAAAGATCTCAGAAGCTTTCTCACATGCCTGCAGAGATGGGCAGCTTGGCGACATCAGCACCATCAGCGTGTTGAACCTTCGCAGATATTTGCATTCGTAGCAGCTGGAGGCTCGAGCCAGTACTGCTCAGCCCGCGACACTGCTGGCTCTGACATGGCCATTGTGAAGATTCCCGTTTCCAGCGCCTACACCCATCTTCAATTCTTGGTAGACTGTGAAAAGGGGTGGGTCGAGCCTTGCTCCTGAAGAAGAAAGCGCTGTCTTGAAGCGATGCATTCCGCGCGACTACTTGCTCAGTGCGCGGATCAACCACCTCTTCACGTGCAGCTGAGTGGAAAGCCCCATGCCACTATCACTGCATCGAACAGACTGGTTCGTCATGGCAAGATCTGCCTCACAAATGATCTTGGTCTTCTTTCCGGTAGATGACCTCAAGACGTTCGAAAAGATTACTCGATGAGTGATTTGAGCCGCACTCTACAAATAGAGCCCCTCCGAGACCAAATGGAGTTAGAGTTTTTGATGCTTGACCTGCAAATCAAACCGGACCTGTGTGTTGCAGAGCACGCTCATGCACACTCGCTCAGCCGCGCAGAAATCCAGGGAGATTGTGGGTGCAATTGTTGAAAAATGCTTGGATGCAAGCTGTGGCGAGGACCCACGTTGCGAGATTGACAGAAAGGTGGTCAGGAACCGTAAAGTAGTCTTACATTTGCATGTTCCTCGTGTTTCGTGCCACAGGCAACTGCAACAAAAAGGGGTAAGCCTACCTTGCACCTGAGAGCGGGTAGGCATGGGCCTCGCGGAGAGGGCCTCTCGGGCAGGAGGCTGGGCGACCCATCTTGGACTGGGTCTGTTCGGGCAAAGCTTAAAGGCAGGCTTAGAGGTATCAGGCCTTTTCAGAAGCACTCGCAGCAAGCACTGGCTAAGGCGTGCAGAGGCCTCTCGGCTTTCTGAGCATCTCAGAGAGATGAGTTCTGAATCATGAAGAAATACGACGAAGACACAAACTCTGCATGCATCTTCGCTGTATGAGCAAAAGGGGTGAGCTTAAACTAATGACAAAACCTGACATGTCTTCCAATACAACAAACCCCAACATCTCTTCATGTCTCCACCGTATGAGCAACTCGGACTGTGCAATTACAAAAGCCATGAAGAAACCTAGCAGCACCTGCCATGTCGTCCACAACGGAATCGCAACACTGCAGAGGGAATCGCTGCACTCGGTTTCGCATCGTAAGGAATGCGGAAGGGTGCAAATACATAGACAAAACACTTGCCTGTCGAAACGAATGCACAACATATCTTCCAGAAAGACTTCACACCACAGTAAAGGAAAACCTGCACATGCCTCCGTGCATGAGCAAAAAGGGGAGTAAGCTGGTCTTAGAGACACCTAATACCTTCGCTTGCTCCTCGGTGATCACCAAAGGAAGGTCGCAAAGACACAGTCAACCTTCATGTGCAATCTTGCAATGGCTTTGCCGAACTTTTCCGCGAAGCAAGCGCAGTTGCTTCTTTCTGGAACACAGTGGGGTAGACTCCGAATTGGAGCCCGTCTGTGCGAACATGTCTTCCGCAATTCAACAACAAGGCAACGAAGGGACAACCACCTCCAGATCTCGGGTAGGAGGTTTAAAATAAGGACGAAAATTACGTCTCAAACTGTTGCAGCATAAGACAAGGAAGAACTGCACCCCTTTATGTGTCACGAGCAGCTTCATTCTTGGTGTCAAATTGCTCAAGAAACTTAACGTTTCTTCCAACACAGAAACACAACACGCCCACGCTTTCGGTTCATGTCCAACACACGGGTGACATTCTGAAGAGAATGCAACGCTCCTGTGAGCTACTCCTCATGTTTCTGACGATTCTTCCAACTACAATTTCTATGAAGCCCTCACAAGCTGTGCAGAGGCTGCCAGGCACGATGTCGGGTCGGATCGACCATCTCTGCCTTTTTGTTCGGTGCACGCTTCTGCGTCATCGGCTTTGCCTTTATCCAACCCGACACCTTGAAGTGGGAAGCATGTCTTCCAGAACGAAAACACAACACTACGAAGGGAAACACTGCACAGGTTTCATTCCTGGGCCTAGCCCACCCCAGCTGTAGGCCGCTCCCCTAGGCCGAGCAGGCCTACTCCTACCTGGCCCTAACACCTCCCCTACCTTGCCCCAAACCTACCCGACTCCATACCCCAGCCCTAGGTCTAGCCCAGGCCACACCTTGGCCTGTGACTATCGCCCCCCCAACCAGCTTGCCCAGGCTGTACCTAGCCGCTAGCCTAGCGGCCTGGCATTGTTCACTGTGGAACTCACACAGATCTGACACGTTCTCGATGCACCCGTTTTGCTGCGAGAATTGGTTGGGTAGGCCCTGCAGCCCTTTCATGATATCTAGGCATCCAGCAGGACTTCTGTCTTCGCAGTCACTGCTCGGCAAAGCTCGCAGGCCTTTTTCACAAGTTCGTCGATGGATGCTCTGCCAACATGAAATGACAGAAAAGGCCTCTGATGTCGCTCTCACCAACTTGGCATCCCCATCCTCAAGGATGTCAGCAATGACCTTAGGTGGGAGTTGCGGGAGCTGCACGCTGACAAATGTGATCGCAAGTCCCAGGCGAGCAGCGATGCCAAGCAGACAGAGTCCTGAGAATCAAAGATGTCCACATCCACGTGCCCACGTGCTGCGCAGTCATCTACGTGCATCTGAGGCGCACTGGTCAATGTGTCGTCACCTCAGCTACCGGTATGTCACTGAACTTCGAATCTAACTAGGTTACATGATCTCAGTCTGGTTGCCGACATCATCATCCACCGGAACCTGGCCGTTATGCGATGTATCCGAAACAAGTTATCGGTGCTTCCGTGTATGTTGGCGTCGATGGATGGAAACCTTGCCATAGACTATGGTCTGCAACACTACGTTGACATACCTCCATAGTCCTGCATGCGAAACAACGAAGATCTCCACGCAGTCGAATCGAAAAAAGGCCCTCTACTCGAGAGCTTCTAATTCCTGCTCCCTGCCTCCTCAGGATCGTCAGATGTGAAACCCTGCATCTCCGCAAGGATCAAGATTGCAGACGCCTTGCGTATTCAGCGCCAACGGGTGCACGACTTCAACCGTCACAAGTGACCATGGAGGTCACATTCCAACATGATCCGCAGGAATGCCTCCTTCAGTGGTAAATCTCGGATGCACTTGCCCGATGTCCGTGGTCCGTAGCGATGCTCAATGTCCTTGGCTGCAAAGAATTTGCGAAAGAAGCACAATAAATTGCCGGCCAACGTCGTCCCAGCATCCAGGTTTGCAATCTTGCGGTACCCTCCTTCAAAGCACTGAACATATCGATGATAGCTAAAGTCCACGGTGTGTCCGAAATCGAAAGGCAGCAGCATTGCAGTCCTGTGATTGCTGTCGCTCTCTTGGCCTCACTGCGCTCTGAAAGAACGAACACCTTTGTGCCTCGCAACGCTTCAAAAGCAGCCGTCATGATTCATGGCAGCAAGCAAGTTCAAGCCTTTAGGAACTTGTGTGTCCAAGAGCACCAAGATGTCGGCGAGATCTGACGAAACATGAGGGCCCGTTGACTGCATCAATTCTGACGACGTGACGACGTGCATTCGGCCACCTGCTGGCCAGCCCACCACAACGATGGGGTTGACTACTTGGGTCCGAATCTCCTGCCGCAGGGCCCGTGGGATGCGGTGAACGGAATTGTTCAAACAAAGTGTTCCGCACAGTCATGACTGAGACCGTCCCAGAAGTTTCCCTCCTTTCTTCTGTGCAATTGCCTTTGGCAGCCGTGTCGTGTCTCTGAAGGGAAGGAAACTGCTGCCAGACTGGAGACACATCAAAGTGAGGTCGAACTCTGAGGTTTACCTCACAGTTCTACCTGCGTTCAACATGTCTCCACTCCGGCATCCGCTCCGTTAAAGACCCTGAACACCTGCCGGATTCCACCAGCTTGCAGGTGCTCGTAAGCTACAGCAGTACGGCCAGACCAGAGGCCGCCGCACACCATTTTTTCATTCAAAAAGCCTGTCTGCAGTTATCACAAGCGTACTGCAGCAGCGGTGGGCGGGTACACTCATATGACAAGACTAGGTTCAGATGGTGACATGCATAATCTTGGGCGGAGTCTGCCGGACGTGTAAGCGGCTAGCCCACCTGTTTTTCTACTTTTTATCACACAAGCCGTGTCTAGAACGCGGGCTTCGATGTTTAAACACATTGATGTTGAGACGGATCAAGTTTCAATCGTGCCCAGGCCTGGCCCATCCCTGCCTCTCCGGCACGGTTCGCTAGGCACTCATGCCAAGCGTTGCTTTCATGAAGGGCTCACCGCCCGAACCGTCCAGCCCTTCGGTGAGGACTTGCTGATGGTCTGCGCTCTCTGCTGTTGGATCCGGCTCATGCTTCCGTCAGTGGCTCCCGTATGGCTTGGCCGTGCCTACTCGTCTGCTTCCAACTCCTGTCCTCCCTGAGCGGTCGCCGCGCTTTCTGCCGTGGAAGTGGCCAAGGACTCATGAAAGTCCGGCGGCCGGTTGGAGGAGGCTCCCAACAAAGAGATGCGTGTCTGTGTGTGCTCGCCGTCCATCCCAATGTGCTGTCGTACGAATGTCTTCCAAGCAGTTTTCCACGTCGAGTCGAGTGGCTTACGACGCGAAGGGCATCGTGTCTCTCCACAAGTTGGCAACAGTGCCGTGGCGCTGAAACTCTTAGATCCGCCCCTGACTACACCCTGAATCACTGAAGGCATGCTGAGTATGTGCTGTGTTCGCGAGCATGCTTATGCAGGTGTCAAAACACTGTTCGACAGACCGGCACAACCACCTCCTGACATCACACAGAAGATTTAGATTGCACAGAATATTGAAATTCCAACTTGCGAACCACTGTTGCCAGCTATTGGATGTATTTGGTGGCCTTCTCGGTGTCATCCGTCACTTTCTCCTTCGGCTCTTTCATGAAAACTGCCGTGTTGCCTGTGCAGGACCAGCCTCTTGATTTGAAAAGAAGAACCGAGCGAAACTTGCCAGGGTCAGAAAAAAATAAACCCCACGTTATGCCTGCAGACACCCCAAGGATGCAAGTGCAGTGGTCAGTAATTTGTAAATGGATTTCGATGCAGGGCTGGTTTTTTCCCGGCTCCCTTCAAGCTCTGATGAGTGAAGAGCAGAATTTCAGTGGTATTGCTGCCACATGCGCGACACGTTTCTTCTCAGTCTTCAGTCTTGCCTGCCATAAGTCTGGTTGTCATGGACGGTCCATGACTTCCGCCCCGCCAGTGCCAAAGACTTCCGACGTGAAGCTGCACATCCTGTCAAGAGCTGTTGATGACAACTTTCCAGTTCCACACCAGCACTGACGTCTCAGGAGCAGCCTGCCAATCTGATGCCATCACCAGCAAACGCTCTCCTTCCTCCAACGCTGCGCTAGACCCACCGTGCAAGTCTTCTTGAGAGGTGGCCCAGCACTGAGAACCAAACCACCAATAGACGGTCACCCGGAGGCGCAAGTTCAATCCGCGTCCCGAAAGCACCCTGCACTTGCTTCGAAGCCTGCAAAAAGAAGCATATCATCTGGTGCCCAGTTAGACAGCTGCTGCGAAGCTCAGGATCCGGCCTGCACACCAATGCAAACGGCCTTTTCGAAGGCTGAGCATGCCTCTTGAAAGGTGTCCCAGCCAGTCTGACGTTCAACTACCTCAGCTGATCCACTTTGGCACTCCAGTCGACTTGAAACGTCGCCACATATTGCCCTGAACATTGCCATGGCTCGTAAAGCTCATCACCAGCTGTGAAAGAGCAAAGGTCTGCAAAGCAGGCTCCTGCATTGCTCCAGTACAACTAAGCGAGGGGCAGCAAGGAACTTCTCTGGTGTTCCCTGCCTATAAGGTGATTCGTCGCGAGAAGACTCAGGACATGGTTGGAGGCGGCGCGTGCATGTATGACCTGCGTCTGGGCAGGCACTCAAGTGAAAACACGATCAATGCGGTCTTCCCCCGTGTTCGGCGATGAAAGAACAGGAACTTGCATTTTCCGGCCCGCGACCCTTAGCGCCGCTAGCCTGTCAACGGCTTTGCTGCATGAGGCATAAAAACCATCTCCACGTGCTGGGTTGACTAGGAGAGATAGGACGCATGAAAACTGAGAAGCTTCAGTGGACGGCTATCTCGCTCTCAGGGCATGCATGTCAGAACAGAGAACGAAGCTTAGCATGCACCGGGGGATTGGGAGTTCTCAATTTGGGGGAAGCAGCGTAGGCGTAGCACCTCCCCGCGTTGAAGTTGGGAGAGGGGTCCCCCGGGGGTTGTGGTAACCCGCGCAGGCCGAGGCAGCGGAGACCGCATTGCGGAGAACTATCGGATCGGGATCTTGCAAAGGATCGTGCGTACTTTGCTTCCTGACTTCGGCATTACCGTCCTGCAGCTCAGTCTTAATACACCTTCGAAGGCCTCGGTTTTGCTGTGTAGACGGCGCAGCACTTTGCCCACCTCCTGCACCTGCGCCTGCAGTGCGAGTTGCTGCCGGGTCAAGGACATAGAGCAAAGGACTTCAATCAGGCCAGGCCTCCGTGAAAATTCGGCAATTTACTCGCTGCCGCATTGAGGACAAGGCCACCATGATGCGAGTCTGAGGGAAGTTTCCAGAGAAGATGTCACTGCTGTCAAGACGCTATGCCACGCTATCTATGTGCGCATCTAAATATCTATTTGCATATCTACCTATCTGTCTATCTATCTACCGACCAAGCTATCTACATACCAAACTAGCTAGTTATCCATCTGTTCACCTCTATACATCTGTCTATGTATGAATGATGCGTGTGCTTACGTGTATGTACGTATGTACCTACACGTTTACATGTACGTGTATGTGCCTCTGCACATGTACATGTGCATTTGTGTATGTCTGAAAGTATGTATGTATGTACGGATGTATGTATGTATGTATGTATGTATGTATGTATGTATGTATGTATGTGTGTATTACCATAGGTGGTGGAGGTCACTGAACATCAGTGAGCGTTCGTGAAATGCCGGCCGGAGGCTGCCTTGGAATGCAAAACCTCTCTTGCGGCGGTGGAAGAAGTATGTATGTGTGGATGGATGGATGGATGGATGGATGGATGGATGGATGGATGGATGGATGGATGGATGGATGGATGGATGGATGGATGGCTGGCTGGATGGACGGATGGATGGATGGACCGATGCAAGCATGTAAACATGTACGTAAGTGCAAGCACAAGTGTATATACACATACATATACATACATATACAAAAGGGGTATGTACATGAATATGTATATGTAACAGTGTATCTGTTTGAATCTTTGCATGTATATATGTACGGATGCATGACTGCATGTATGCATATACGATAATCAATCGTTAACCACATAAGTCCTTGCGTACATGCACACATACACAAAGTCTATACGTACCTGCACACACATGCACACAAATCTACAAACATAACTACATACCTAGATATGTACATACCGTAGCTACACACATCACATACACGCATCACATCCATAGATGCATGCAAGGATGCATGAGTTAGGGCATGCATACATACATATCTACAACGAACAAAACACATTCATAGATCCGTACACACACGCACATACGCACATAAATGTATTCCTACACACACATGCATACATGCATGCATACGACATGCACACACACACACACACTGTTCTATGTATTCATATAGACATATTACAGAGTTAAACTGCAGCGACAGCGCACCGTCTCCAGATCTGCGGCTTGTGGATCCCCATCGCGAGAAAGGATGATGATTTCCTGCCAATGTCTCGGAAACAACTCCCACACTTGAGAGAGCTGCGAGGAGAGCTTTCCTGCCCGACCACTTTAGCAACACGCGGTTGCCCCTGACAAGCATCATGTGATGCCATGTGACAACTGCCCGTGCACTGTGTCCTCAGCACGGACAGCACCAGCTCTGTCCAAGGCATCCGTGTCGTGAGCGATGCCCTGCCGGATCTTCAAGGAGCTCAACATCCGCCAGCGCCTGCTGTAAGCGAGGGCATGAATCGACAGCCTTGTTGGCAGACCCGCTAGATGATTTCACAGCCCGACATGTTCGAAGTGGACTTCTTGATCTTGTATCGGGCGTGCCCCCGACCAGATTCTCGCACGAGCGGATAACGACGAAAGCAGTAGCAAGAAACAGAAGAAGAAGAAAAGGAATGGTAGCGACGGTAGATTGACAGCTTTTGACCCTGTTGTCAGCTGATGCGGAGCTGGCTGCCAGCTCCAGTAGAAGATGGTCTGGAGTTGCAAACTCCACACCCCTCGTCAACAAACTCCGAGCTGAAGTTTGCGAAAGCTTTGTGCCGAACCCAAAACATTCCAGCACCCTCGGCTGCTACAAGCATCGGCCATGGCCCGTGCAACAACAGCAGTACCGACGACAACGACGACCCTTACCGGTACCCGCTCACGCTTGCTGAATCCTGAAAGGACAGGCCGCAGGCAGCAGACTTTGCTGTCCATACCCACACGACGCAACACATTCAAGCCGTTTTCCCAATTCACCCCAGCAGCATGGGATGACACGGCAAGAATATAAAGTCCTCAGTATCATGTGGATTCGCTGGTTTCCGCCAGAGTCTAATCCGGATGTCATTCACATTCTTGTCCACGTTGCGCTGTCCATACTATTGTGCTGTTTCGGTTTCATGACGTCTGTATGACATTCAGCTAGGACCTCTGGGATCGCACTCGATTGATCTTCGACGAGTATGCTCCTTCGAGTTCGATCGGATGGCTTGGATACAAACTATTCAAACTCCACTGGGCCTGTCGAAGAAGCTCATGTGCTCCCAGAGCTGCAGGAAATATTGCTGTATCTCTTGGTGCATCTCAGCGGGGTTTCGGTCAGCCAGAACGACAACGCGCCGATGTTGTCCGCTGGCGTAGTAAGCTTCGAAGAGCTCATGGATGAGGTACAAGGTCTTCTCGCTCCATCCCAAGACCAAGACATGCTGTCCAAACCACACTCGACTCTGGGTTCTGGTCCAGGTGTCCTTGTGGCGTCCCAAGACTCTGCGGAGCTACGTGTGCAGAGACCATCCATACATCGCTGAGGCAAAAGCCATGGAAGAGCGAATCCACTCTACCTCTCGCAGATTGAGCTCTGCAGAGCTTTGCACTGAAATGATCGAAAAGGTTACCATCATGTACTGTTTCTTGGGAGCTCACGATGATGCCAAGGAATGTCCTAGGTGCATTTCAACGAACCAGAGTAACCCTTGGAGAGGGCCGCGTTGCGTCTCACAAGCATGCTACCGCCAAGACTCAAGTTGTAGAGAAACCCAAGCACCGAAAACACCAGCGCAGCTAGCTTCACCTTGATGGGAGCATTGGCTGCCACGCCTCCAACGCAGTTCTCTCAATAAACACGTCGATTTGAAGGTTCTCCCGTTCTGCCCAGCCTGTCTGTGTGCCGGGGTCGAAGAAGAGGCCCCAAGACATCCACATGCTCTCTTCCCAGGATGGACCCGCATTGGGATCACCACCCACGGACGACCAAACAGCCTGAGGAAGGGCTTCTGTGCCGGATCCATACTTCTCCACCAATCAGTCAAGCCAAGTTGCTGTGCCAGACAGAATCAACACAACGGCCCCCACCTTGGACGAACAACAAAACGTAGGCGAGCACGATTCCCTGAACGAGTCTGAGGATTGGGCAACCAGGGAAACAAGCTGCCCATGAGGATCACCCTGCAACCAATCTCGCCTCAACTCACAACAATGGGTAAGCATCTTTGCACATGCAGACGGAAGCTTAAGACCTGATGCAAAGGATAGGGGGCCGGCCATCTTCGAAAACCCAACCAAGTCTCCAACGCTTCTGCAAGAGAAAACACTCTAGGAGTGCAAGTCTATATGTGGTGTCAGGCCATTCCTATCTTGGCCGCCTCGGCAGCAGGAGCAGCAGGTTCTCCTGCGACGCCAAAATGTACGCGATCGGCCTGGAAGCGATTAAACTCCGCTGCAACTTCTCCAGATGGGTAAGGTCCACTGCCGGTGCCTCCTCTCAGACGCTCATCCTTGGAACATTCCAGCGACTCAGGTGCATTTTTCCCCACAGAGGAAAGCCAAGAGCTGGTCTCCGAGACTCTGGGAAAGGCTTTGGGTGCCCCCCCCCCAGGCCTGCTGAGCCATGCCTCGGTGAGGTGAGGCAAACCGTACTACGGTAACCCCCCAGATCTGAAGGATCTGCGGGGCAAGCCGACTCGGCGGGTGTTTCTGCAACATCTCACTGCTCCCCACGGGCGCTAGAGCTGGAAGGGTAGCTGAGCGCCGGACAGGCTCACGACATGGAGATGTGTGATCTAGTCTATGTCACTATGCACATCGCCGTCCCTTGTGCTTGCTCCGGCATTAACTCTTGGGGTCTTCGATGCCGTTCATGTGGCCTGGCCTTACCGCAAGAACAGACGTTGCACAGACAACGCTGTCCGAAATCATGTTTTCGCTGAGGGGTACAAGTAGCTTGGGACGTTGACGTATTGGCCTGTGAGGGCACACTTCTGTCCATCTGAACTGTGCTCATGAGCCGGACAGCAGTCACCAAATCCTGGAAGGGACCAGGGCCGAAACCCGAAACTCGAAACGAACCCGAAATTCCAGAGGGCATGACTCGGGCCTGACCACTATGGCAAACCCTAAACCAAGGAGCAATGCGCATGATGGTACACCGGAACCTGAAATAGAGCAGTGGTTCAGATAGCAGAACGTATTCCTACAATTCCTACCCTAATCCTAACAGCAGCAATGACTAGCAGCTTCTAGCACCCAATATCCTGCAAAGAGAATACAAAAAATAGGTTTGTCAACCGCGCGAGCCTTTTGCGAAAGGCCAGGATGCGTCAGATAGCAAGAGTGAGACTCCTGTCAATTCGCTTTGCTTGATGGCAATACTCACCGGTTACATGCACTCCTTAGCCTCCGTCCACGAAACAGGATGAAACTCAAACCCTAGCACGCGAAGCGTACCAGAGCACTCGAAGCACAGAAAGGCATCACACGACGGCGCTTCTTGAACTGCTGCACGCACGCCTTCCAGCAAACAGCAAGTGGAAGATTGCTGGGGTGGAGCTTTCCTTTCCTAAGCTGCGGGCAGCTGAGACGGCATGGTGGTAAGCCACGGCCGACAATACACCTGCTTTATCTCCCTGGCGCATCTCCAGATAAACTAGCATGGTAGACATGCAGAGGCCGGACCCTTGATGGCAGATGCTGTGAGATCGAACCAACTTCCGGAGGATGTAAAGACCTTCCATGCTTCCCACTTGGCGCAGTCGCGTCTTGAAACTCAAGCCGAAGGGGTGGGCCTCGTGCTGCTGTGAAGGCTGCCTTCAAGAAACGAATTACCGTAAAGGACATTGACAACTGGCAGAGTTGTGGTGCCATCGGGCAGTGCAAGTTGTGTGGTGCACAATTCGACAAAGTCGGAAATGCTCTCTCCATACGTAAGTTTTCGGGTCGCAAGCACTGGTTCGTTCTTGCTGTATCCAAATTCCCGACATGTCGGAACAAACATGACCATGAACAAGCTGTCAGCTCACCCAGATTCGTTTTCACAAGCACTTCGACATGGCGTGCGTGAAAGGGTGTATCTTCGCGATGCGAGGTTGTAATGTCAGAAGCTGCCTGTTCTGCATCTTTCCAATTGTGGCAAACCAAACGGGATTGACCACTCGCCTTTTCCCAAAGAAGCTCAACATGTCTGTTGATGCATGTTACATGCTGTCTTTCACAGGATGGAAATAAAAATCAGGAACTCGACATCGATTCATGAGCAAGTCCGAAAGCCTGCCAGGCTCGTGCCAACTTACTTGACAATGACTGGAAGATTGATGTATGAAGGAACCCTGTATCGAGGCGGAGCTGTTTCCGTTCCCTTACTTCTGGCCGAATGGCGCGTGTTAGATTCAGGGTGTGTAACCCACATTTGCCACAGCAAATCTGGGTATAGCCAGACAATGTCACATGTCGTCAAGGCCAAGGATTTGGTTCAGCTTGCGTCTGTGGGGCTTTTCCATTCCAGGGCTAAGGCTTCAGATGTTTGATGCTAGGACATTCGGAGTTGAATTCTTCAGATTTCCGCGTCGTCCAGAAGGGTTTGTATGCAGGACGTGCCACACAAGTGTTGGACACATTTTCTGCATCTTGCGGCTGGAGGTATGGCTGGAGAGTATTGGATATACGAGTGGTGGTGATGATAGGGATTAAGATGATGTTGATGCTGCTGATGTTGGTGCAGCTGGTGATGATGATGAGGAGGAGGAGGAGGCGGAGGAGGAGGACGACGACACAGGTGTTCTTCTTGACGAACAAGAAAGGTGTTGAAGATGATGATGTTGATGATGATGGTGATGATGCTGATGATGATGACGCGAGTGTTCTTGAGAACATATTGATAATACATGCTGGTGATGCTGATGACGACGATGATGATGCTGATGCTGAAGCTAATGCTGACGATGACGATGATGACGATGATGACGATGATGACATGATGATGACGACGACGACGAAAATGATGAGGAGGAGGAGGAGGATAATGGTGATGATGCTGATCCGGATTGCTGCCATTATTATTGTTCTTACTATGATAACTATTACTATAATTATTCCTATTAGTAAAGTGATAATTGTTGTGATTATGTCTACTTTTACTATGATTACTGTTGCTGCTAGTACTGTTATTATTGTTATTAATGATACCAGTATTACTGTTATTATTGTTGTGAGGAGGAAGAAGAACATCATAATGATGGTGACGATGATGATGATGTTGATGACGCTGACTATGATGTTCATGTTCGTATGCAGATGATGATGCCGATAGCGACTGTGATGATCATAATAATGGTGATACAGTGATAATAATAATGATGCTGATGACGATGATGATAACTGTGACGATTGGTACTGTTATTATTCTGATGAGGTTGATGAAAAGGAAGAGGAAGACTAAAACATTGATGACGATGGCGATGATGTGCATGTCCGTGCGTAGATGACGATGCCGATGGTATTCATAGTGATGCTTAATCTCTTAATGGTGCTCATGCTGCTGTTGATGATGATATTGGTTCCTGATGAGGATGAATATGTTCGCTATCAGACCCCACCCCCCACCCCCCCCCCCACCCCTCCAAGGACACCCAGTTTGTGCGGCCTAGATTCAGGAACGCAGTTTCTGATCTCTTCTTCACACTAGCCCGTAACCACCAGCAGTCACTTGTGTAAGCAAGCATCACAACAAACTTAAACAAGATGTGGACAAAGGCTTCAGAGCTGACCGATGCTATGCTTGTCGCCGTGTTTGTATGCAACAGATTTGCTAGCCAGATTTGCTCCGCGAATCCTCTCCAAGTAAACATAGGCTATGTAACATAGGTAGGCCTGATCTCTGCCGCTGTAGCAGAGAGTGTCTCGCCTGTGTCACTCACAAGCGTCATTCGGCTGCGGATTCATGAACGCAATTCCCTGCACACTAGGGACCGGACATGCAAGCACTGCGTTGAGCTCGATCTCCGCCTGACAGTGTGCAAGCAGTAAGGCTCATAAGTCTTTCCGACAGCACGCAGGTATCGCTTGACAAATGCAGGGCATGAAATTGCTCACCGTAAGGCGCCTTTCAGACGGCTGCAAGCTTTGAGCCTGCCACGGCAGTGGAGAAACCTCATGGCTGACAAAGGCTTCGAAGGACTCTAGCTGCTACCGAATGCCAGAATGCCGTCCCTGCCTGCATGCAGTCACTGTTTGATTGACTGCAACTGCACTCGGCTTCGCACCTGCCGAGCCTGCCGCGCCGGCGCGAAATGACTGAAGGCCGGCACCGGCCTCCCGACTCCCCGGTCAGAAGCCGTCAGTGGCCAAGGCCAAGGATGGTAATCCAAGAGCCAGGAGCATCCCACCCCGCCTTGGCGTGATGGTCCGTGCGATCGGCACCTGCAAGACACGGCGACGGGTTCAGAATGCACCAAGCAAGGAAGAGCATGGCACTGTCACGATGGCTGCCTGCATCACGGCCACCCCTTGACCTTCCGATGCACTGTCCAGAAGGATGCGTCACCAGAATGGTTGACGCGCTTCAGGCGCCTTGCAACACTCCCCGAGCCGAGAAGCAGCGTTCTGCACCTGACGGCGAGTCCGCCGGTATGCGGAGAATCGATCGCAGTCCGCTTGACTCTGCGGGTCAGATCCGGGCTCGGGGGTCGAAGGGCACGTGGCCTTGGCTCCGAGCAGAAGCTTCTTCTTTCAACCTCCAAAGCCCTCACCGGGTCGGCGGCCTTCGCTCAGGGGTGCCGGGCCTGAGGTCCCACTGACTGCAGCACTTGCGTGAAAAAAATGACCCGATCGAGGTGCTGACAGGAGCACCTCAGCCTCCTCTCGTTTCAAGGGCCTGGAAGAGCTCAGCGCGCCGCGGACCTTTTGAAAACTCCACATGAAAAGCCTGCTTGCTTGACAGCCATTCCCATGTGCGAACTCGGCCCTGCGCGGTGTCCTCGTGTGCAACATCCTCCTGACCCCTGACACGAACAAGGTCCGTCAAAGTTTTATATAGATGTTGACAGGGCACCATTGCAACAATCCAACACAGACAGTCTTTGCAATGCTTGCCTTGAACAATGCTGAAACCTTTCCGTGACTATGTAAGTGGTTGATTCAAACTCTTGGTTGAATCGTCCGAACACGCGCTTGGCTCTGCCAATGCGGTTGAGACGATGAAAAGCACCGAAAGCTATTGGCTCGCCGGTGCACGCGCACAGGATGCCGTTATTGCAAGGCGCGCTCCACCAGCAGCTCGGCTCTGCAAAGGCAAGAGATGGAGCTCACTGAAGTGCTCAGGCGATCTTGGCCATCTTGAAGAACTCCTCCTTGGAATTGATTCCGACAGCCTGCGGTGCGCGCGTTTCCCCAATGTTGGCACCGGCCATCTTGCCATCAGTCAGGAAGCTTTTGCCGAGGTGCTCCTGGGCGAAGGTGATCACCTGACAATTGTAAGTTTGGGGGGCTCATTATGGGCTTACAGCTTACAAGACCAAACATCCTTGACCCTCCAAAGAGCTATCCGGCCTCCAACACCGGCTTCAGCACTCTCAGCAAAAGCCAGACACCTCCCTCACCCGTCAGCCTCCTGGGACTACTCTACCACAGCTCTCATAAACCCCACACATGAGAGGACGACCGTGACTGTGTGCACTTCACATAAAGATAAATAAGTCAGTAAGCTCAAACTTTTGATAGCATCCCGAGAAAGGTCTCCATCTCCTTCTCTCTAAGTGCGGCTGTCCCTAACTATGATCTACGACTCTATTCGCTTTGTGGGTTTTGTCCCTGCCTTGTCCATGGTGGGCGTTGGCACTTCCAGAAGCTCCGCGAGTCCTCTGGTGAAGCACAAGCCTGTCGGAACATCCTCGGCGAGGTATCGGTACTTCAAGTCAGGCATGAAGCCACCATCCACTTCCTTCATGGGATGCGTAAGGCCGGTGTAGGCACTGTTCGTGTTCATGGACAGCTTGAGCGTGGAGTCATCCGCCATCTGTCCTTTGTACGAGTCCAAGTACCATTGATGCAGCGTGCACGCGTCCTTCAAGTCGAAACCCGAAACCAACGACTCCACCTTACGGCAGACTGCCTGCACTTCGTCAGAAAGCCCGAGGAGGACACCCTCTGTGAAGTCATCAACGCCCTGATAGAACAAAGGCTTCTCGGACAACTTCTGACCATCCCACTTCTCAGAACACCAGCGGCCATACATGACTCCTGCGGGCAGCACCAAAAGCAAGTTGCAAGTGACCAGCACATGCAATCACAGAGCCCTACTTTCGTGCTTCAGACTGATGTCCCGCCTGGATGAATGACTTGTCCCGGGTTGCGCAGGCTGATGCCCAGGTTGTTGGGGCTCTTCAGGACCTCCGGAAAGACGCCCAAGAGACCCTGCAGGGTTGCGATGGCGTGGGAGGCCTTACTCTCCGGCGTGACAGCCGCCAGAATCTGCCCTTTGGTGCCGAGGATCGTGGCCCTTTTGCCCCACTCGGTGAAACGACATGCCCATGGCAGTGTCTCGAACCCAACGAACGCCAGACTATCAGCCTTCTCCTTCATCTTGGAAGCAAAAAGAATATCACCTCCCGACCGGGCTGGCATGCATGCGACGATTGTGCCAGGCTTGATATACGGGTAGAAGGCTTCAAAGTATTGCCCATGTGCGAAAGAGGGAACTGCCAAGATGATAACATCAGCCTTGGCGGAAATGCTGGGATCGTTGGTCATGTCTGCTGGCATGGACACCACTTTCTTGCCTGTATCCAATGTGAGCTCCATGCCTTCAACCTTGTCATGCCACCGGCCCTTCATGGCTTGCTTCCAGTTGGCGGCTTCGTCTGCATACAAGGAGATGGCGTACGTTTCGTACCGAGCAGCGAACATTGAAGTTGCCACCTGCGCCGCATTTCCACCTCCGCACACAAGAACTGTGAGGCCGTTCTTCTTCTCATCTGCCATGGCTTGCGAAGTTGTTGCTCCGGCTCACGGAAGCAGGACGAAGTGTGGGGCACGGGGAAAGCCGGCTGCACTCTCACAACACACACCTTGCCTCCCTACAGACTCTGAAAAACAAGTTGTCATGGCTGTCAGGGTACCGGCCTTGCAGATCGAATGCCTTCAGCCTCGGAACAGATTTGTCACAACTTGCCGTCTTCCTCCTACTCCACCCAGAAGCCCCCGGCACTTGGGAGCCGAATGAGTTGAAGCGGATCCTCGTAGCTCACCCAATAGACCTGCTGAAAATGAACCATTGACATGGTCTGTGTCCGAATTATGGGCTGCTTCTCCAAAACATGGCCCCATGTCCAACAGTCTTGGCTTCTGAATTCAACTGGGACTGTGCATGGAAATCTTCCAGTTCAACCAACCTTGTCTGCAGCTCTTACATAAGAGCCCTTCGAAGCTGTGCTTGGACAGTTGTCCAACCTGCCACTTCCGGGTATCTCACCGCGATGGCAGGAAGATTGCTCCCTTCCAAGGCAAGCGCCCGATGTTTGGCTTTGAGATATTCTCCTGGCGCCAAAAAAAAAACGAGTCCCGAAGGTCTGAAACGTCGAGGACAAGCTTCGAGCCGAGCCCAGCCTCCGCTGCATCCGCATGGTCGCCACCCGGGTCAACGGCCTCCGCTTCAGGCAAGGCCTGGCAAGGGCCGCAAGGTTTCTAGAATGGCGCTCAAGTCTGTCCAGCCTCAGATTCGCCACTGCCAGGCTGCAGCTGCTGCTGCTGGGAGCGCGGCACGTCGGCACGTGGCTGCACTTCAAGCTGCTGAAGCTGCTCACTCGCTGCTGCGTCCTCTGGCGAGATGACCTCTTGTCACGGCAGCTGTTGGCATGGAATGGTTCGTCATCACTAGATCAAAAGAGGTTCGCAGGACTGCATCTTTAGTCCCTCTCTGTGCAAGTTGGTCCACAAGTCCCTGCAAGACCCTGATCGTGCGACTCACGAGACTTGACACACCGTGGCACAGCGAGCTACTGGAAACACCTGGCTTCAAAATAGATCTGCACTTTCTGTCACCCAATGCTTGAGACGATCTCTTAAGACCTCGAAGCTTAAGATCAAAACGAGCAAGAAGAGCGGACAAGTGGCTAGCTGCAGAATGGTAGGGAATGGTAAACTCAGAGCACCCTACAGGAGCCAGACAATCGATGACTGAGCATTGAACCGAACCCGGAAGCAAGACATGAAGGAGCCTCCTGCGAAGCCTGTGCTTCCCTCTCTTCACATCGAACGAACCTCGTGGCAGACTTCGAGAGTTACGCAAGATCGCAAAACCCCGGTGCACCTGCTGTTCCGCTCCAGCCGAAGACAGTCCTCGGCGACAAGGAATGGACCAGGCTGACGCGCGCTTGCTCGCGTTGAAGGAAGGCGACAATTCGCCTCGGCCCCGGCCGAAGCGGCCAGAGTTTCAAACAGGGAATCCTTGTTTCCCCACCTCTTAATCCCCTCCCCAGTCACCCACCCCCGCCTGACGAAGCACATCCCCCTTCCGCCCCGCCCCATTCTTCAAGTGTGGCTTTGCATCACTGGCTGTGCAAGCAACTCAGCCAATTTTTTCCGCTGTCCTTCTTGACTTGCAGCCGGGCCGAGGCGGACGACGTGAAGCATTTAAATTACCCCCTTCACCCCTTCTGATCCCTTCTTCTTCTGCTTGGGCTTTCTTTACGGCCTGTGTCTTCTTCAAGCAACATCCGCTTCAACATCGACACGAGATTACTTCTTTTACTCGACTACTCTCTCGCTCTCGCTCCACACGTATAGATATACATGTAAATAGTATACGTATTTTCTGCATGTGAACATTATATATATATATATATATTAATGTATATGTAAGTATATCCAGATCCATGGTTGCTCCAGTCTAAGGTCGGGAGATCATTTGGAATGAGATGGGCGTCGTGACAGCCTACCTAGTACTTCGTACTCCTTCGATCCAAGCCGTGTTCCTGGAGCCTTAGGTGTTGCAGCCTTGAACCCTGCCAAATCCGATACAATGAACCCCGAACGCTCCAGCCGAGGCCTAACCCCAAACCTTCAAACCTGAAAGGCCGAAGCCACATCTTAACAAATCTTCTGACCTCCTGAGATGTACAACAACTTGAGAATCCCAGGCAAAGCCAAAAGCCCAATCCCACCCACTCACCATTCCCTAAACCTTAATCTGTACCCCAAGCCTCTACCCGAGCCCCAGACCAGGCCCTATCAGTGTGGCATCAAGCTTCGGATCTCTGGGTACGCCGCAAAAGGGAAAAATCGTGAGCAACGTCTGTATGGTGTTTTTGCTGGCCGCGCACCCGCTGGGTGCAGTTTCTGCGAACTCTTTGCAGCAGAAATCCAAGACGCTGTTGCACGAGTCCCATGCTTGGCTACACGGGAACATACACTGAGTCTGGCACCTGCAGATGACTGATTTCTTCTTTGGCCTTCTGCAGTTCACACCTGCCCATCCACAAGATTTGCAGAAGAGCGGCGGAACGTAAGTGTCAACATCAAATAGGTTTTGTACAACCAAACCATCTCAAGGATTGAGTTCAAGTCGGTCGATGCTTTGTCTGCAGAAGCCAAGCACTTTGGCAATTCTGGACAACGACGCGCATCATCGTCACGAAGGATTTAATGTCCTAAGGATTGCGCCTCAAGCTGGCGGAGGTGCGCTGTTCGGCTTGTAAAGCCTCTGCTCGATGTGCACACAGGCAGGACTACGAGCAGCACACACAGCTCGAGAGCCTGGAACAAGTCGCTGATGCTCCAGCTGATGGCCCAGTCACCCACTGCATTGCCATCCTTACCTGGGGTCAATGACTGATTTTCGCCTCTCTTGACTGTGGTTACGGCTGATTTCTGCACAGCCTGCAGGGGCCATAGCCATGTGGACAGATCATGTGTGATTCACCCTGAGAAACCTGCAAGACATAGTTCAAGGGGGTCTGACATAAAAAAGACCACTTCGTGAATAGGGTCTGCACAAAAGTTATGGTGCATCAGGCAACATCGTTCCGAAGGTGCTTTCTGTGCAGCGCCGTGCTCTTAATCAGCTAAGGGACCACTAGCTCACCAGCTGCTACCATACGCAACTTGGGCACAACGGCGAGAGCCAGCTCGGGTCAGCGCTGAAAGCAGCTTTGGGTTGCGTGGCATAGCATCTCAAGGGTTCATCGCAGTGGCGATCTGGGACTAGTTGCAAAGGACGTGTTTGCTCCACACGCGAAGGCCGTCTTCAACTCGTCGTGAACGGGGTGTCCAGGAGCTGACCTTGTCTCACACTGCTGACCACAAGCTAGTCTGCACTTGGGCCGATTTCGGGCGCAGGCTCATTGCATGAGAGATCTTGATGTTGATCTGGGCGAAGTTCTGGTCGGTTGCCAAGTTCCTGGTTCACGCAGGCACTGCCAGCCCAAGAAGAAGACGAAAACAACGGCAAACAAAGCTCGCTACGCTGTGCTTCCGACGCATGGTACATTAGCACTGCGCTTTCAACGTCCTGCGGAGCAAGTGCAAAATTGCTGAGCAGTTCTGCATCTCCACCCAGCAGAACCTCTGACGTCAAGCCGAACTGGGTTTCAAACTTGGAGCCGATAATCGCCTCACAGTGGGGGCAGCAGGCCGCCTCTCAGCCCTTTCGGCTGCAAGGATGCCATTTGCAGCACGCCTGCGCGGCAATTGTCACGGTTTTGGTGTCGAAGGCCTGCCGAGCTGCCCAAGAAAAGAGCTTGATTTTTGAACGAGGTCGATTCTAGTGTCGACGGAGAAAGAAGGAGATGAGATGGCAAAGGATGCCAGGCCACTGAGCAGGTCTCCTTGCTGTCGGATCCGGAGTACTCCTTAATCAGCTGTTGCAGCTCCTGGTCAACCAGGCCACACGTCCCTGCGACCCGACAGAAGAGCGCCCCCACACATGTCCTGGAGCATGAAGGTGTGGATATCAATAATGTCTTTCACGCTGATGGACTGGGATTAGAGAGCAAGAAAGTAAAGAGTTCACGAGCAAAACGAACGAACGACGGCCTGGATCTTGTCGGACAGAGCGTTTGTCGGATTTGGCCTTGGCCACTTACCTAATCCACACTGTCAACACCAATTAAAGCTGCTGAAAGTCCAAACTCACATGCTATAGCAACAGGAGCCCCCTGCGCACCCATGATTTTGGCAATGGCATCACCTTGCTCTTGCTCGTGGAACTTAGCTGGTGCTTCTTAGCAAACTTGCTTGAACGCTCGTGTGGGTCTCTTGCGCACATCACTGTCATGCTGGTGCTTCAACAAAAGTTTGTCGAAGTCCATGACTTTCCTGAGGGCAGCAATGATGCTAAGCTCTGCTTCGATACAAAGGAAGTTGCCACGTCAGCTTCTGGCAGACCACGACTCTCCAAGGGGTCTGCTGGCCTTGTCAAACATGCAGCGCACGATGACTTCCGATAAACCATGAGGTCTTCCTCTTGAGGAACGGATCCATCTCATCTGAGCTCGCAGCTGCACTCGCTTCACTCGCTGACAGGTTTCATGGAAGCTTAACGCTGTCGTGCCGAGCTCCTTTGCGCATCTTGCCAGGTATCGATTATGTAAATGCATGCGCGTGTGTATATGCTTCAGCATATAGCTACACTGCTGCGTGTCCATACGGACAATAACAAGACTAGCATTTAAAAGCAACAGAGAAAGTGAATAGCTCTATTGCTACCATATTGTGACATCTATCATGAACCTTTTTCACACGTCCAGACCAATCAGCAGAGTTGCACCTGCCAAAACGCACGCATGTGCGTGTCTACGCTGAGTCTACGCGACATGCTATCAAGGCGAGATGACATGCAACGTAATACCAGATGGCCAAGTTTCCTCCACACATAAACCAATGTCACATGCGTCACGACTCGTGGCAGCAACCGACTCCCACTGGTCATGTCACATGATAGGACAAGCCACTTTGCACAGCTTGCTCAACCCCCTTTCCAAACTTGCTAGCGGGATTGAACACAGTGCCCCGCAGAAAGCAACAAGCTCCTGCGTCAGCTCCTTGATGAAACTCTTCATTTGCTCCTGTCACATAAAGACCGACTGGAGGACCCTGAAGACATGTCTGTCCAAAGAAACACATAAGAGCTGGCACCTGACACTTGATCATTTCTTTCAAAATCTGCTTGAGCTGCTCTTTGGCCGTGCCCTGCGGGCGGGCATGAACATTTCTGATGAGTGACATTCAGGCGAACAAGAATTCCAATCCCAATCAGAGATCCTCAGTCTCGTCGCTGTCAGGTCTCTTCTGCTTGTCTTCCTGCGGACTCAGAAGGCGACCATGAACCACATCAACGACACCGCTCGATTCGACTAACAAGACAATGCACCGTGTGCATTCCTCCCCGACATCATCTGCAGCCAAGGTTTTGGGCCCAACCTGCCAACGCTTGAACGAAGGGCGAGCTTTCCAACACTGTGCTCGAGCCTTCCGCAAATACCAAATAACGGCAGTTGCACACGCGGCAGTACCAGCAGCCAGCAACACTTTCTGCCGTTCCATATCGATACAGTTGCTGACTAGTCGTCGAAGCTGACGCGGATGGCTGTCTTGAAGAATCCTGACCTTTTGCCGAAAAGTTCAACCAATATGCACTATATGCACTGTGGTTTAGTTTGTTCAAAGTGGCTTTCGAAGGAGGCGACAAAGGTTTGCGGAGTTTCGCAACTACGGGGTCGACAAGTTTCGAAGCTGCTTGACAAGTCTCGGAGCTGCTACTCGTTCGTGCCCTCATGGTTTTGAGCATCGACGGCAACTGATTTCATCACGTCGGACTTTCAGAAGATGGCAACCCGACACCAACAACACAATAACTAAACTGACTAACAGCTTCCTGCTGCAACTGAACTACCAGCGATTACTAGCACTGTGATTTCACTGCTACATTTGCATCTCTATCGCCAGATGTTGGTTTCAGCTCCCGCACGGTTCCCCGACTTGCAGGCAATACTTTACCGCATGGAAGTCAACATAACTGCACAATTGCACTCGAACCGGGCAAGTCCCGAAAGCAAGCTTACACTCTTCCATGGTTCGACCAAATTCACACTTCCATGAGACATGATCAACTACCAGATCCGTTTCATGACAACAAGATTTTCGAAGCGGAAAAATCTAAAATCCAACAGCCTATACTCAATCGGATGTGTGTGTTTTCCCGTGCTATTTCTGAAGTCGGCCCAGTCGCGACTGACTAATTCAACCGCAAAGATGAGGCGGTGCCAACGATGCAACTTGGTTCCTTCGTAATCTCCACACACCAACAAAAATCCAGAGACAAATCGCTAACGAAGAGTTCCGCAAGTTTCCGAAAGAACCGCATCACCCGTCACATCAATTCTTTGCTGGGACGGCGCAAATGGACATGATGCTGTCGCCATTCATTTCCATCGCTCCATCCACCCACGCTTCCATTCATAGATACACACATCTGACAACCCGTCGTCCTCCCACACCATCATTTGTTCTCAGCCTCTCAGCTATCTCCAAATCCCATCTTTCCATCCAATCTAAAATTACTTTAATGTGACCAGAACTGAACTGAACCTGTCGGATGCATTGGTGGGATTCACAAACGCAACGAAAATGCTTGTTGCTAGCGACACTAGACCTTCTTTGCCAATCGATCATGAGGATGTTTTATGTGCAAAGGATTTTCATTCCTGGCATGGTGTCCCCAAATCTCCAAGCCCGGACATCATGGGCGATCAATCTGCGCGCGCAAATCTTGGTGGATTCTACTCTGCGTGATCTGAAGTCTGGGCGAGTCCGACGTGCACTGACGCAGCACAACTGACACCAACAGGTGCTTGCAAACTCTTGATTGGAAACCGCTTCATTGTCGAAGCGCAAAGCAAGACCATGCTTGGAAAAATCCTTAACACAAGACTGCACACCTGCATGGTCAGTTTCAAAATGATGGCTTTGATGCACAACGGCATAGCAAATGCAAAGTGAGCAAATCAGCCCACTACAAGTCACATCAACCATTACAAGTTTCTACGGGATGGCAAAAACAAATGTGATGTCGCATATGACATTGCATCTGCTGGCTGTGAAACTGTCTGGCCTGGACCGGAACTAGCCAGGGACGGGCGAAAACTTGTGTTACAGAAAGTGGAATTTGTCGAAACACGCGTAGAGTTCTCTCGTTACAGTGCAAAGCAGCTGAGAGAGAGAGAGAGAGAGAGAGAGAGAGAAGGGAGAGAGAGGAGGCACGCTCACCCTTCCTTTTTTCCGCAGAGGATGCTGGACGTAGTGCTGTGCGAGTCATAGTGAAAGAAGAGCTATGCGATGCCGCTCCCCCAGGGCGTGGGAGGGCGGGTGAAAAGTTCTGGATGATCGGCAGCCGCGGGTGTCGCCAAGCCAAACGCGTGTCGAAACTCCAGCGGCAGCAGGCGCACGTTTGCTTCGAGGTAAAGGAGCCCACTCCCTGGCTGGACTCTCGCCAAGTCTGGGCGGCGCTGGCAGCCGCGACGCTGCTCCAGTTGCGAAGCGCTTGCTTTTGCAGGCTCGTGAGGTCTTCTGCACCCGCACCGGCGCGCGAGGAGAAAGCACCGCTGAGCAGTCGCAGTCCAGGCCGGCATTGCAAAAAGCAAAGGAAAAGAAAGAGACACGACCCCAGGCCAAGTACTTGCTTCCACGCCTGGTAGCCGTCGCCGCAGCAACAACTGGAGTCTGCACACACAGCAGGGCGAGGCGTAGCACGCACGCAGGGCAGACTGTACGGCTGGCAAATGAGCCAAGACACGCAAAGCTGCAGAGAAGAGGTGGCACGAAATGGTTCAGGGCAGTAAGCATAGAACATACACGAAACTAGGAAATCGCCTAGAGAAATGGAAAGCCAAGAAAAAGAAAGTACTAGCTTTTAAAGACGTCCCAGTCCCTGGAAGCCTTTGTGAAACCTTTGCAAGGGACATTTTGCTTTCGCAGAAGCAAAGAGCATTCTCGAAGGCCGTCGCGCTTGTTGCATTCGAGAAACGACTGCTAGTAGTGGCACTTTCTGCTGCTGTTTCGAGTAGAAGTTGCAGCCAGTGCAAAGACGACGAGTGTTCGTCATGCTTCTTTCTTAAGAAGACGAGAACGAAGAGAAGGAAGTTGACGCAGACTCAGAGGATCCCACCGAATGCTTTTTAGCCTGGCGACAAAAAGAAAGCGAGAAGCAACACGAACAACCAAGCCAGCAGCGCATACTTGGAGAGTTTGGAACGATGCGAATACAGATCACATCGCCCCGCGTGAGTGGGCCACCAGTTCCTTCGAATCGAAAAAGAAGCTGTAAGGCAACAAATCCGCAGTTTCAGTGCGGAGCGAATCCAAACTCAGACATTGAGGCTGCGCCTCGATCTAGTTTGCAAGCGTATCCACGTGCGCAAGAAGCCGGAAACGAACACAGATTTCTGCTCGGAGGTTCTGCGCAGATCCAATGATCTGAGACATGGAGCTGGAATTGACTTGGCCATGGTGAGCTAGACCAGAAGGAACCGCATTGTGAAGCTCCAATCGCTTCGTATCTTCATTAGTTGCGAAGTTTCCTTAACGATTCTCCAGCAGTTCCGCCCAGTCCCTCAGTCCAGCCCAGCCATGAAGCCAAGCATCTGTTGGCTGCCTGTGCGTTTTCAGACAGGCAGAGCTACTACGGCGGAGGCTTCTACGTGGACATGTTGGCTTGTAGTTTTCTTTTAGTGGACGCAAATTCCTCGTTCTGCATTGCTTCTCGCTTGCTTTTCGGTTGACTAAAACTAAAAGTGGTGAGAATTGCCTTCCAATCGACATGCAACTCTTGTAGTTGCCGGATCCCAGAATCAACGTGCAAAGAGATTAGTAGGAGTGGAGAAAAGACATTTGGTTACATCTCCAAGTCCAAAAAAAACAAGTTCTATCGCGTCGCGTCGTCATTGCTGCTCAATCATCGTCGTCCCTCGCCAGCGCTGTCACTTCGTTGTTCTTCGCCTTTCTTGCTATTCTTATGCAGTGTGCGCGTAGTGGAGTGGATGCATCTTTACTTTAAGAATAGAGGCGCATCACTAATTGCGTTAGCATCACTGCTTGCACTTTCAGTTTGTGTTTCGTTCGACATTCAGAACATTGAAGCGAAAAACCATGCAGTCTCTCCAACCAAGGGAACAGAGCAGAGCAGAGCAGAGCAAGACTTTTCTCTGTGTAAGAAACTCTCTCTCGTTCAGCTGTTTTTAGCTGAGCGGAAGGGACTTGAGCAGAGCTCTTGGCTGCTTCAGAGCAAATCTAGTTGCCTTTCGTGTTTTGCTAAGTGTTGTTGCTTGGTGAGGTGAGGGTCGTTTGTTTTCGCGCATGAGACTTAGGTTGCTTTATCTGTTCTGCGGAGAGAAAGGCACCTGTCTGACTCAGACAGAGGTTTTTATGCAATTCTGATTCCACCTCCTGTTTTACCATGCGCATGAGAATGCTGTCCTGCTTTGTGATCCCGTTTGTTGCGAATGCTTGCAGTTGGGCTCGAGGTGAGAAGGTCTGACTCTCGGCTGGAGTTGTTTTTGTGTATGAAACTCGGGTTACTGTATCTGTGTTTGTGTGCTTGGCCACCCGGCTGTTGCAGTATCCTCGGTGTTGTCTTTCTTGGTTTGTCGCTCCACCAGTGTTTTGCAAGGCAGCTGTGGGCCGTTGTTTCGCTTTTGCTTGTGCGGAAGTTTCGGGTTTGATGAGTTTTGCTTTTCTCGTCTTTTCTCGAGAGCTTTCGCGCAGGACCCGTTGGCCATCCTGGACTCAAACGACGTCTCGGCTGCTGACCTGCTGACCATCAAGGCAAAGCTGCAACAACCGCTGTCTGGCAACCTCCACACAGAGCCAAATGACGCAGCCTATGTGACTCCGGAAAACGCATGCAAGGAATTTCTGCAGACAGTCAGAATGATGCATGAGAGCTTTACATCCGCTGGGATGTTGAACAAAGCCAACAGCCCGCTGCTGGAGTATGCCACCATGAGCGGTGCTGGCAAAACACGTTGGGGCTTCCAGGTTGCGCGCTTGCTGAGAAAAGACGAAAATTTCAAAAAGTGTGTCATACTCCGTGTGGGGCTGAACTTCAATGGTGGTTCTGGCGGCGGCGACGCTGATCGCACCGAAGCAGTTAATCTTCTTCAGACTCACCGCTTTTCCTCTCAGCAAATTATGGCCAGTCTGCTTTTTGCGCGGGGACTTCTAGAACGCTCGCCAGACGACTTCCGTGGTCAGGAAAGTAGGCTGCAGCGCTTGCGTTTACGGACTGTTTTGGATGCCCTCTTCGCAAGTGCCCAAGAGGCAGGTACTCGCATCCTTGTCGGTCATTTGGATGAGCTCGCCGTGCTATTGAAGGACACAAGCTTTGGCTTTGCTGACCGGAGTCTCAAAGATTTTGTGAACAACTTGGCTGACTACAACTGTGGGCAGCCGCTGGGAGTGGTGGTGCCGATCATTACCCATACTTCGCCGGTGGTTTGGAATCCAGAGCCAACTTCAATACCGCTCAAGCGCATGAATCTTGGGGCCTTCAATTTCAACCAGTCGCTGCAGTTCTTTGTAGGCTCGCGAGGGAGACGTCTGCTGTTCGATGACATGTCCATGCCCTGC
The DNA here is from genome assembly GCA_905221635.1 of Symbiodinium sp. CCMP2456. Lineage (NCBI taxonomy): Eukaryota > Dinophyceae > Suessiales > Symbiodiniaceae > Symbiodinium > Symbiodinium sp. CCMP2456. The sequence continues at coordinate 33,344 of CAJNDV010033140.1, forward strand.
ATGCATGAAGTGTGCTGAGTTCCCTGAGGCATCAATGTTACGGACCTGGACTCCCGGCGTGCGATTAGCGCCTGTGCTGGTGGAGATGCGTAAATTCATGGGACGGCAGAGTGGTGGAATTGGTCCTCTGATCACATGCAGTCGTCTTGATCTCCACCGAAGTGCCGTCAAAGAAATGGGCATGTCCAAGCAAGAAAGCATTTCACTGCTCAAGGCGATCCTCTTGCAACAGGTCGTCCTCGAAGACAGAATTCGAAGCTACTCTCAGAAGGGTCTACTCTTCCTTGAGACGGACGACGGTAGCTATCGCGTTTCAGTCCCATACCCATGCTTGTTGAACCTGCTGCAGGTGCTTGATCGACCAGAGCGTTTTGAGAATCTGTGGTGGACTGGCAACACTCCAGCAAAGAGCAGCTGGAGAACAAAGGCATTCGAGGCTCTTTGCGCCATTCGGATTGCCATCGAAATGAAAGACTTCCCCTACGATTCGCCACGTGATCCTGACACGGTAGCGACGACATTCGTGAGAGAGAAGAAGTTTTGCGTCTGCCTTGCAAAGAAACAGAACGAGGCAGGTGTGGACGCCATCGGGGTTGATTCCACAACGCAAGACTGGAAGGAGGTTGAGCAGTTCATGAATTTCACAGCAAAAACGGGTGTGGAGTGGGCCAAGAAAGCAGGGTGCAACCAAATCCGTGCCATCTTTGACACCGGGAGGGCGCCGAGAAATTACACATCCACAAGGCCAACTGAGCTTGAGGTTGACGGTGTGCATATCTCTTACACAGTCTATGCGAAGACCGAGAACCGAAAAGACTGTGCAATCAGGGCAATGCCGATCAGTACTGTCAGTACTTGGATTCCTTCCAGCGTCATGTGCTTCTGCCGAGATGCCTTGACCGTGGACCAAACGCAAAGACGAGGGGGGCAGATACAGTTTAATGAGTTGCAGAAGCATAGTCGCGAAACAGGATGTGCGGCGGCTTCTGCGTTAAAAAGATGCTCGAGGTTGTGGCATCCGGCTCTGGCGGCTCCGTGATGTTTTAGAGCATAGCCTGTTGTTTCAGTGCGGAAGGACCAAGAGGAGATGGTTCGCCAGTGGACACTTCTGGAGAAAGAAAGGGATGAAGCAAACCAGGAAAGGCACGTGAACGACCTGCAGCGTGAAGCTATTCAGCGGGAAAGGGAGCGATTGCTAGAAGAGGGTGCCAGGTTGCAGGAGAGCAGGCTGGCCTGGCAGGGTGCCATGCAAGATGCAGAGCTGCAGCGACAGCATGGTGAGATCCAACAGGGCTTGCTTGAAGCTAAGCGGCTAGAGGATGAACAGCGCCTCATGTTCGACTCTGCTCGGGAGTCTGCTCGCAAAGAAGCGGAACAGGTTCACAAAGCAGCTGAGACGCAACGGCAAACTGATGCTCTGGAGCACCAGAAACGATTGTCGGAGCTCAAGGAAAAAGTGGCTGTTCTGCAGGTTGAATTGACTCACAGAGAACAGGCCGCGCAGCCACCGCAACCTGACTTGAGTCACTTCGTAGACCAGCTGCTGCAGCAGTTCCGACCAGCAGAACCACAATCGACGGGCTCTAGCGAGGAAAAGGAAAGGTCCCTTAGGGACGAAGAAATCAAGCAATTGCGCGAGGCGTGCCGGCAGGAACAAGCCGAAGTGGCTGACTTGAAGGCCGAGGTGCGACGCTTGCACGTGGAGTTGACGAAGCCGAAGCCCGCTGAGGCGGTCGAGATGCAAATGCCGCAACAGTTTTTGGAAACGTTACAAGAGCTTGTCCAACGGCTTCCCATGCAAGCGGAGACAACGGACACGGAGGCAGTCTCCAAGGCAGGAGCGGCCAAAGCAGTTGCAACAAAAGCCGAGGAGAGGAGTGTGGCACAAGACCTGGAAAAGAAGGAGGAGCATCTGGCTGCAGCAAGGCAAGCTGCAGCGAATCAAGCTGACGAGCGGCGAGTTGCCGCAGAAGAAGCTCGGAAGACAGAGGAGCAGCGTCTGGCTGTGGATAGAGCTGCAGCGGAGCGCGTTGGGGCAGAAGAAGCCCGGAAGAAGGAGGAGCAACGCTTAGCCCAAGAGGTGGCTGCCAAAGAAGCAGCGGAGAAGGAGGAGGAGCAGCGAGTGGCCGCAGAAGAAGCCCGGAAGAAGGAGGAGCGGCGCGTAGCCCAAGAGGTGGCTGCCAAAGTCGCAGCAGAGAAGGAAGAGGAGGAGCGCCTGGCCGCAGCTAGGAAAGCCGCAGATGAACATGCTGAAGAGCAGCGCGTGGCAGCAGAAGAAGCCCGGAAGAAGGAGGAGCAACGCTTAGCCCAAGAGGTGGCTGCCAAAGAAGCAGCGGAGAAGGACCTGGCATTGCGTTGACAATAGAACGTGACAGCTCAGGGAAAACATGAAAGAAAGTCCTTGAAGACTGTGAGCTGAAGGCGCCAAGAACAACAAACTGAGGGTTCACACCCCTCCAACCAGATTTGCGTGCAACCTTGATGTGACCTTGATACTACTCGCGACTGGGTCATCTGCGCCATGATGTAAGACTGAACGAAATTCAATGTCCTCCCGCCGTGATGCGGGGGCAAATGCACTGGGCGTACGCGATGACACTATGTACCTGTATTCGAGCCTCGCCGCCGCTCCCAAGACCGGACTGCTCTAGTTATCAGCCTGAGCACCTTGACATACGATCATGTTGCGACACCTGGAAGTAGGGTAGGATGATTCGAACTTGGAATTGGCAAGACAAGATAAGACAAGGTCGAGCCTGACTTCGAAGCCAGGATGCATCTTTGGGCGCTGAGACCTGGCATCGATCATAGATTTCGTGCTTTAACGGCAGGGCACATGACGCTTTGCAGTTCCCTCATCCAATTGCTGCACGCCTCAACAAAGTGTACATGCACATGCACCTTCACAACTATTCCGGAACTAAGGTTCGAATGTTCGCAAGGCAGGATCGAGTCCTCGTACAGAGCTGGAATGGGCAGATAAGTTTCGTTGATACAGCGCAAAGCGGTTCTTCGAGGTCACAGGACTAACTGGTTCATCCTTCGCACTGATGTCGGATTCTGCACACCTGGGCTAATCAATGCTATTCAGCTGCAGTTTCCATGGATGTGGCACCTGCCTGTCGAGCCAAGCGCTGCTTCTCTTCTTGCCGAGCACGAGCTTCTTCAGCAGTCAGTCTTTCCTTCTCCGCTGCTTCTTTGGCAGCCACCTCCTCGGCTAAGCGCTGCTCCTCCTTCTTCCGGGCTTCTTCTGC